>MU781806.1:3450-62115 GCA_026770625.1 Nicotiana glauca
CACTTCTGAAAATCGAATACACTGATCTCATTTAACCCTTCTGTGATTTTCGCTTCCGCGGCTCCCATAACCACTTCTGCGGTACCGCTTCCGCGTCCAAATAACCGCTCCTGTGGTTTAACTTAAAATCCCGCTTGACCGCTTCTGCGGTAACCGCTTTTGCGGTCAATCTGCCGCTTCTGCGGTCTCACTCAATTCCTTAGGACCGCTTCTGCGGTCACAAATCCGCTTCTGTGGAGACCGCTTCTGCGGAACAAAGTCCGCTTTTGCGAAAAAAGCCCAGGCCTCAAAGGGCCGCTTTTGAGATCAAAGAGCCGCATCTGCGGAATCGCTCCTGCGGTCCTATTTCCGTAGATGCGGAAATACCAGAAGCTTTAAGAACAGACCTGCAATTTTACCAATTTCCTTCCGTTTAACCATCCGAACCCATCCCGAGGCCCCCGGGACCTCAACCAAAAATACAAACCCACTCTAAAATATGATACGAACTTGTTCCAATCCTAAAAACACGTGCTTTAACACAAAAATCACCAAATTACTACGGATTCAAGCCTAATTTTCCTTAAAACTTCTGAATCTCACGTCCAATAAAAAAACCCAACCAAACGACGTCCGAATGACCTGAAAAATTGCAGACATATCCAAAATCACCTAACGAAGCTACTACAACCGTCAGAATTCCATTTTGACTCCCGGATCAAAATCTCACCTATCAACCGGATTCCGTCAAAATTCCAACTTCGCCAATTCAAGCCTATTTATACACCGGACCTCCAAATTCAATTCCGATCGCTCCCCTAAGTCATAAATAACCTCCCGAAGCTAACCGAACCACCGGAATTCATATCCGAGCCCTCTAACCACATAGTCAACTTCCGGTTGAGTTTCCTGAAACAAACTCCCTTCTAAGAGGCTATATGCCTTATTTCCAACTAGAATCAGTCCAAATTTACCCGATAGACTCTAATACTGATATAGAACCTGAAACAACACAATAAGGGGGAAACGGGGTGGTAACTCACATGACAACAGGCCGGGTCATCACAGTGCAGTGTGGAAGGGCCAACCCTTATGTGTCCAAGTTCAGAGGGAGCTCATGGGTCCCAAGGCAAAGCTCACACAAGAGGGGCATAACTTAAATTTAAGAATATGGTGGAAGTGCAGAAATAGAGATTTAAAAACTGAGGGGAGGAAGGAAGGGGTAAGGGATGATGGGAAAACAGTAGTAGTAACGCACATAGTTCATAATTTCATACAAAGGGTCAGGGGTTTGGGAATATATTGCAAAGAGCATATATCCTTAGGCAGTGATCAGATTTGGGCATACACAACAATAGAAGGTGCTCGCATGCCTATAAACCAATCAGAACACATAACATATAGAGGGGACATAGAGGTTATGATCCCGGGGGGAATCAGGTTTGGGTCATGCACAACAATGTCCAATGCTGTCATGCCCCAAACCAACCATAGATACCAACCACATTGGGGATGTGGGTTTAGGATTCATACGCCATAATAAGTGACTGACAGAATTCATAAGAAAGCATTAATTCAGAATAGAAAGGGCAGATTAAAGCATGCTTAACAATGGAACTTGATTAAATACAAACAGGAAACAAACAAGGGAGCAATAAATAGTAAAGAAATATGTTGTTGTTGATGCTGAAAATTAGTTAGGACATACCAGTAAAGATGTAAATGCAGAAAAAAAGTAAGCAAGCTTCCCACAGCCTAGCCTTGGCTTTCAGCCGGCTAGGTAAGGCAGAAATACAAGTAGCAACAGAGAAAAGAGAGAGATTTTAATGGAGTGTGTGTCTGAACTCAAGTATTTTATTACTTGTGTTCGTTTTTTCGTGTCTTTGAAAGAAGAGGAGGTGGGTTTTTATAGTTTTGAAAACATGTGAGAAATAAGGCAATAAGTAAAGTTCAATACAAATATGAAAACAATCAATAGTCAGAATCAATCAGCCAAGTGGTTCCCCTTTAATTGAGAAATCACTTGTTTAACGAGGCTAACAGATTCAAAATAAGAAAAGAAGAGTAGTTTGTAGGAAGACTGATTATTACCATAAAAGAAGTAGTAAAACATTAAATAAGTAATCGAGTCCAAGTACAGAGATACATTTATTTTGGGAAAAAGATTCAGTAAGGCAAAATAAGGAAAGTGATCAATTACTTTAACAGGCGAGTGAAATAAGAGTTTACAAAATAGAAGTTTTGAAATCAGTCCCAACATTGAAAATCAATCAAAGAAGGAAACTCATCATATAAATAGAGTGCACAAACAATAGACATGTGAGGCCAAGCCTATTGGCAAAAGAAACAACATGTAATAGTAGCACAACGTTCAGTAGATAGCAAACATTCAAAGTATGATAATCAAGTAGGTCAAGTCTCATTGAACCAATAGTGAAGAAAAATAGAGTATCAGAAGCATGCAAAGGGTCTCACAGTAACAAATGAGAGACCTTTTGAAAAGTTAGGGTTTCAAGCATAGTCCAATTTCAAAGATAGTAAAACCCAGAATCAGAGGATTCACACAAAGAAAAAAGGTTCTGAAACAAGGAACTTTTAAATCAAGTCAGGCATTCAAACGAATAGTTTCAAACCCAAAGACATAGGTTTCTTCAACAATATTCAAGCTTAAAGGATGATAAACAAATAAATCAAAGAAATACTTAGCAAACAGCTTCAAAAACTCGAATGAACCCAAAAGAAATTAGGGGTTTTAACATGCTAAACTTGGATAGGAGAATAACATGAACAAATATAGTAGAACCACAGACATATTAAAATCAGAGAAAAAGATTTTGAAAAGAAGAACTTGAAGGAAAAACCTAATTGGAAAAAAATGAAGAGTCTTTTTTTGAAAGCAAAGTTAAAGAAACTTTAAGAAGATGCTTAAAAGCTCATGGCGAGCACAGATCTAAGGTAGATCTGAAAGAAATCGAAATAGTTTTATAGATTAGTGTTTCAGAAAAAACCAAGAGCAATGAGAAATGCCTTGAAAGTTACCGATCTAACCAGGAGAGTCAAAGGTCTGACTCGAATGGCCATGGCTGGCCGGAGAAAAGTCAGAGATGATAGAAGAAAGGTCATTGAGCAAAGACTGGACCAAGCCCCTTCAAATTCTAGTCATGAGACCATAAAACCAAAAACGTAGAAGCCACGGAAGGCTGGTATAGGTCTCCGATGACCTCGAAAAGCCATGGATTGGGGTGGATTAGGGTGGCGGCGGCTAGGATTTGAGGGTGTTGTAGAGAGGATTTGGGAGAGGAGGGATTCAAAGGCAGCGTATGGTAATAAATGAAAGGTTTTGGGGGGTAGTTTGGAGTTAATCAAGGCAAGGGTGATTGTTGGCCGTTGATCTGAATGATCAACGAACTGGATTAAAACGGGTAAGTGGGTGGTTTAATGAAATTGGGTTTGGGTTGGATTAAATTGAAATTGGGTTGGGGTTCAATTGGGTTCAATGGGGGTCAGAATCGGGCTATAATTGAAATGAAATTGGGCTAACATTTAAATAGCCAATTTTTCCTATTTAATTTATAAAAAATAATAAATGAATTCTTGGAAATAAATTAAATGTACTAAAATGATTTATAACGCATAATTAACTATTAAAAATACAGGTCTTAATTTTAGGAATATAAACGCAGTTAAACCTTAAAAGAGGCTAATATTGCAATTATATGTAATTTAGCTTTAAAAATACTAAATAAATTTATAAAAATATGCGAAAATTCTATTGGCTATATTTTATCATAGATGTAAAATGCAATAAGTGAATCACCAAAATGATAATTCTTGGAAACAATTATTAGATTTTTTATAGATAAAATACGAGAATAAATAGATTTAAAATCTTTTAAAATTAAGAAAAAGTAATGAAGCACTTGGATATATGCACATATGCATACATATACTATTTTGAAGTTATTTTGCATATTAAAAATATATAGGAAAAAATTGGGTGTCAACAGTAAGTAATCACAGAAAGAGAGTAGAACGTTTTGAGTGTGAGAGAGAGAGTTTTGAACCAATGTGTCCGTCTGTGTAATGAAAAGAGAAGAGACTATATATAATAGTTTGAAAGCTAGGTAAATAAGCCAAGAATCAATTGTTCAGCAATTACAGAACTACAAAATCAATTAAGAACGAAAATCAGCCAAGTCTCCCTTAATTAAGGGAGTAATTTACCATCGGTAGAAAGCATGTAATAAATAAGGAAAGGATTCAAACAACATAGGTATAGAATATGTAATTAGGGATAGATACATAAGGGTCTAATTAAGGAATTAATAGTAGAAATTAATTAATAATATAATCAACCACATAATAAGATAAAAATAATAATTTAAGGGTTATGAAAATAGGAAAAGAATAGCCGGGAATCGGTATAAGGGTATCAACACAGTAAATCAAGGATTCAAGGATCGAAAATAGTACTAATATTAGAGAAATAGTGTAGACTTCCATGAATAAACCAATAAACGGAGTATAAACAGGGAGAACCAAACCGGAAACCTTAATAAGATATTACTAGGGTGAAAATCATAAAATACTCTAATTAATCGAAGCTTATTCATGAGAATCAAACATACAGACAAATTGAATGAACAAACAGTAAAGATGAACTTAGAATCCAAGACTAACGCCAAAAAGTAGGGGTTTTCAACATAACTAGTTAGTTTTAAAGGTAAAGCTTAACAAAACCCGATTAAACTCTCAGGGATCAAAGAGCAACACTTAGAAATCAAAATCGCTCTTAAAGAAATTTTCAGAAATCCTAGTTATGAAGGAAAATGAAGCGACTCTTTGAAAATCGAAAGGTTTTCATAAAGCAAGCAAAAATAGTTCAAATATTATCAGATCTGTTATGGATCTAAAGAGTTAAGAGAGGGAATTAGGGTTTCGAGAAAAAATGACCCAGAGATAAAAAGAGATCGGCTTAGAAACCATATGTCTAACAAAAAATAGGACGATCTTACTCAATCGAGTCATGTGCCCCGAGGACGATGAGAACAGGCCCAGGGGTGAGCGGACCGGCCACTGGTCCCTTGAGGACCTCAAAGACAGCATGAATCCCAGTCACAGGAGAGTCATCAAGGCTGGGAGTGGTGGTGAGCCATCATTGTTAACGGCGAGCAAGCAACGGCGAAGGGGATTAGGGTTAGGGCCGAGGGAGTTTGAGAGAGAAGGAGAGGGATGACGACGGAGAGGGTGAGGGAATGAGGGGTTTGGTGGTTAGATCATGGGTCAATTAAGGAAGGAATTAACCTAGACCGTTGATAAAAAATGATCAACAGCCAGGATTTAGATGGAATTGGGTCGGGTAGGATTTAGGTTTGGGCATGGGTATTTGGGCTAGTGTAATTAGGTGATTTGGGCTGGTTTTAATAGGTTATAATTGAAATAAAATGGGGCTATTTATTAAATACCCAATCAAAATTAATCAAAATAATTTATGAAATAGCTAACAATCATGAAAAATGAATTTTATGCATAGAAATATTTTAAAAACTATTATTTGGTATTTTAAAAATGCAAAAGATTAATTTTTATTAAAAATAGTACAAAATTATATGCATGGGCTATAATTACAATGTTATTGCAATTATAACCAAAATGTACCAATTTGGCTACTTATGGAATAATTTGATCTTAATAAGACCATAAATAATAAATTAAATCAATAAAAGAAAAATTAAAATTATTTGTAATGCAATTTTGTAATCATTTATTGAAAATAAAATACTGGACAAATTTATAAAAATGTAAAAAAATTATGGAAAAATACCAATTGATATTAATGCATGATTTTGAAGGTATATGCAATTTTAAAATATTTTGGAAAAAATTGGGTATCAACAACACTTGATATCAGTATTTCATCTCCTCAGGTATCTCAAGACATATCCCACACTTGGTATATTTTGTTTCCAACAACACTGATTGCTCCATTTCTGCCTACTGTTACTCTAAGTGGGCATCATGCTCTGATTCTAGAAAATCTGTCACTGGCTATATTATTTTGGTTGGAGACAGTCCCATCACTTAGAAATCAAAGAAGCAAGAAACCATTTCCCTATCCTTAGCTGGAGCTGAGTACAGGTCACTCAGGAAAGTGGTTGGAGAATTTGTATGGTTAAACAGGTTATTTGAAGAGTTTACTATCCTACAGTCCAATCCCATTGCTGTATTTTGTGACAGCCAATCTGCTATCCACATTGATCACAATCCTATTTTTCATGAACGGACATAACACATTGAGGTCGACTGCCATTTTCTAAGGAACAAACTTCAGGAAGGGTTGATCTCTCTTCAACATGTAGCCACTACTGACCAGTTAGCTGACATCCTCGCCAAGGCAGCAAGTTGACTGTGGGATCCTCCCATCCAACATGGGAGGGGGGAGGAGGGGTATTGAAATATGTTTAGTTAGCATTCTGTTATTGTGTTATTAGTTACTGTTAATTCTTAGTTAGCATAGTTAGCTAAGTTAATTGTACTAGAACTCTCTTTTATTCCTTTACTTTTACTTCCCCACGCGTACATATATATACACATTGTAATAGTGGAAAAGAGATGAAAGAGCCATTTTTCATATTTTTATTTCATCTGCTCTTCTCCCAGATACTTTCCCCTCTCTTTGGAATATTCTAAAATCACCATTGAAGCTCATGTACGAGCTTCATCCTTGCTCATAGTAACAATCTTAATAATTTTTGAATTAAATTATCTTTGAACAAAACAATCAAAGGCATATTTACTACATAATTTCGTTATTATTTAATCTCGAATTATAAGTTTGCATTATAATTTCTATAAATATTTTTTCGCAGAACAAACAACTTTATTTTCCTACCATACTCCTAACTAAGTGTTACATCAATAACTAGATAGTTTTACGGCTTTTATGTTCGCCACTCCCCAACCTTTAGGGATCACTAGTAGTCATACCCGCGCAATGTGTGGTCAATATTAAAAAAATAATAATTAAATTAAATTATAATCGGGCTTGTTTGATCCTATTTGATTGTATTGCTTTAATAAAATTCAATTGTCATCTTACTTGTCAATACGATATACCCAATAATGAAATCTCTATAAAATCAAAGGTACTTATATAGTTAGTGAATAGCTTTTTTGTTCTATATTTTTTTATTATATTAACCAATATTTAATATTCGCTTTCTTTTTTTCATATATGAGAAGATTTATAATTTATTACTTTTGAAATATTTTTTATTTTTAATTTTATTCTATTGTTCTTAATAATATTATCTAAATTTTAATGAACAAAATCTCTGTTAAACTAACGGGACTTATACATGGAGCACATTGAATAACTTTTTTGTTATGTATTTTTTTTATTATATCATCTAATATTTAATATTATTACATTGCTAATAGAAAGTTTTATTAGCATATTACTTTATTAAATATTTTTCTCTGAAAGTTTTTTTATGTCTTTATTTTCGTTTTNTTTAATTATAAGATATCTATATTTAAATTCAAAAATTATAACCAATAACTAATTATGCCATGTGGTATTTTTTTTAGGTTGCCACTTGGCTTAAGGAGAGGGCTTTTTCCTCTCTCTTTTAATAATATATAGATAGATATAGATATAGATTTTAAAATTATTTTAAAACTCCAATTGAAACTACTTCCCGATTTGAATGGGTAGTTCTTCTCTTTTTTCATTTCTTATAGCTATTTTTTTGCTTTATATTTTAAAAATCCAACTTGAAACTACTCCCACCCAATTTGAATGGGTCGTTATTTTTTATATATTTATTTTTCGTTTTTTTATATTTAATTATAAGATATCTATATTTATTAATCCAAATAAAGTAATCAATATATATATATATATATATATATATATATATATATAGATATATATATATAATTTTATTATTTTTGATTTTTATATATATTTAAATTTAAAAATAATAACCAATAACTAATTATAAACTAAATAACTTACTATGCCATGTGGCATTTTTTAGGTTGCCACTCGGCTTAAGGAAATGGCTTTTTCCTCTCCTTTTATTAATATATAGATTCGGTTACATAAATTCAAAATTGTATTTATTCGCCATTTGGTTATTTATATTGTAAACATCTAATTTTGGACCTATTTAATTTCTCCTAAAGTATATATTTAAGTTTAGCTATTTTTCTTGACTAACTGTATTTTGGTTGCATCATTAATTGACAAAAGTCCAATAAAAGGCTTTCTTTTACTTATGCATTTTAGCTTATATCTTAAAATTAATAATAAATTTAGAGACGTTAGTCCTCTTGTTTGTTTGTTTTTTTAAATTTCCCTGGACGACAAAGCATTGCGCCTTTTTTTTAATTACATTTATTGTTGCTGGAATTAAATAATGGTTGATCAATTACATCAGTTGGCGGAGAATCATTCAGATTTTCTTCATTGACGAAATCATAATAAACAAACAATTGTACGAGTTGTCTAATCATCAATATTTATGTTGCTTTGATGACTATCAGGTATTCAAGCTCAAGCATATCATCTATCTTGTACACCTTTCTGACAATAAAGTTTTAAAGTCCCTCGCTCATATTGTACCTATTAAGTTTGACAAGGTAACTCATCACGATCACCCCACTGCTTATTCAGCAATTTAGATGCAAATGAAGCCAATAATCTTTGCGCTTCCAAATTTAACAAAACGAATGATAATGTAGATGTCTTATCCCCGAAAATCAAATTGAAGTTATACTTGTAAGTAGAATTATGAATAAATATAAATTAACAACCCAACTACATAGATGACATATTATAGTATATGCAATTTGTGATGACCTGAAAGGTTATCTCTTGTTTTAGAAGTCAAAACTCCGTTCTGAGGTCCTAAAAATCTCTTTTTGTCTCACCTCGTATTGCAAGCGCAGTCTGGGCGCGTTTTCAGAAAGCTTTTATGTGAAATATAAGAAAAATAATGAAATCGGCCTTTAAAATTGATTAAAGATGACTTTGCTCAACATTTGTGGTAAACGGATACGGACCCGTGATCCGACGGTCCCGTAGGATACGTAGTAAAATATGAAATTTGGGCGTATGCCCGGAATTGAATTCCGAAGTCTTAGGCCCGAGAAATGAATTTCTAAAGAAAATTATTTACTGAGATATATAAAGGATTTTTGAAATGAAATGATGTGTGTTATTGATGATATCGGGCTCGTATCTTGGTTCCGGAGTCCAGTACAAATTTAAAATAATAATTAAGTTGAATCTTTGCAATTTGGTAAGAATCGGAAGTGGTTTGGTATAAAACAAACCAATATTTGAGAAAATGGAAAATTTTTAATGTTCTTGGATAATTTCATGAATTTGACGTTTAATTCCTAGTAGTTGATGTTATTTTGATGATTTGATCCCACAGACAAGTCCATATGATAATTTTAGACTGAAGTGCATGATTGGTTTGGAGTCCCGAGGGCTTGGGTGAGTTTTGGATAGGTCACAGAGTGAATTTAGACTTAGAAAAATAGCCGTTGCAGGTTCAGAGAAGTTGCAGGTCTCTGAACTGAGCTTCGTGGTCCATGATGAATCTTCGCGACCGCATTGGGGGCTTCGTTGCCGTTGTGGGATTTTCGCGGTCAGTGGTGGGCAAGGCCAAATCTTCGCGGCTGCACTCGATATTTCGCGGTGGAGCTCCGAGGCCGCGGTTCTTTTTCCACGGTCAGTGGTGAGGATATGAGAGGGGTATATATAAACGTGACTTTTCAGCCATTTTTCATTTTTTCAAAACCCTAAAACATAAGAGGCGATTTTTTAAACATTCCTTCCCCAAAACACAAGTAAGTAATTTTAAACTTATTTCTTTCACTCCTTAACTTCTTTTTACAAGATTTCATCCTAGAATCTAGGGTTTTCATGGTGGAATTGGAAATTTTGGGCAGAACTTAGGAATATCAAAATTTGGGAATTTAGACCTCAAAGTGAGGTCGGATTCAAAAACTAATTGTGTATCCGGGCTCGGGGGTGAATGCGTAATCGGATTTTGGTCCGAATTTCGAGTTTGGACCAAGCGAGCCCGGGGTCGATTTTGACTTTTTTGGGAAAAATAATGGAAAATCTATTTTCATGCATGGAATTTGTTTATTTAGTAATTGTTAATGTTATTAAGTAAAGTATGACTAGATACAAGCGAATTGAAAGTAGAACCGAGGGGTAAATCGGTAGTTGAGGCTTGATTGTGTTTGAGACATTGAGGTAAGTATTTGGTCTAGCCTTAACTTGAGGGAATATGAGTCGTAGTCTTATTTGCTATGCGTTAAGTATTGAGTATGACGTATAGGTGCGGTGACGAGTATCTACACATTGCTGTCAAGCATGCCCGTAAGTCTTATACGATGATTGTTGTGACTCCATTATGTATTGTTCATGTTTAATATGATGATTATAAAAGCTGAACAAGGTTTATGAAAATATTCTTGGGAATTGACCATTGTTGAGCATTGGCTCAAGTTGAGACTTATGTTGTAAAGTGATGGTGTATATTATTGATTCCCTTGCCGGGATATTATTGTTTGTGATATTGTTTCCCTTGCTGGGATGTTATTGCTTATGATATAATTTCCCTTGCCGGGATATTGTTGTTATAGTATTATTTCCTTATGGAGATTCTTTTGTGATTGGTGTTGATATGTATATTGGGATCGGGTTGCACGTCGCAACAAAGAGTAATAAGGGAAGACAGGTGGGGTCGAGTTGCACGCCGCAACATTATTATATGATTGGGATTGGGTTGCACGCCACAAGAGTATTATATGATTTGGATCGGGTTACACGCTACAACAGTATTATATGATTGAGATCGAGATGCACGCCGCAATAGTATTATATGATTGGAATCGGGTTGCACGTCACAATAAGAAAGGAAAGTGAATATTGATTCATTACTGATTTCCTTATTCTTATCGATATGAAATTTATAATGTTCTTTATGCTTCTTTACTGAATTTCTGTTAGTATTTGATATCCCCCTTTCCATCTTTAACTGCTAGTTTTTTATCATTATTTCCCGGATATGATTTAACTGCACAAATTTATTTGGTAGTCTTGTCCTAGCTTCGTCACTACTTCGCCGAGGTTAGGCTCGACAGTTATCAGCACATTGGGTTGGTTGTGATGATACTACACTCTGCACTGTGTGCAGATCCCGGTGTCGCGCCCCCATTTTCTCGCGTAATCGGGTTTATGACATTTTAGTTGGGATAACTCTTTTCTTTTAGAAAGGGGGTTTGCCTTTTTGAAGAGTCACCACATAATTATTTAAGGTGCGTTAGGGCACCTATAGGGTTCATTTATAACTACGTTTGGTAATCAGAGACAAGTTAAGGGTTTGAAATTATCCTAAGAGGAAGGTGTTAGTTACCCCTCAGGATCCACCAGTGTAGTTCCCGGCCAAACAATTTTTGTGAATTTGTACAATTAGCAAATAAATAAGTATGGCTCAAATAGTAGGGGATTTAAGTTTAAATATACAAGTGTTTGAAAAATAATTAGTGAAAAAGTGAAATTTCGAAAAGAATTAAAATCTAAGCATATTCATGAATGAAAGAGTGGTATCCTAGGTTTTCTTATAATATGGATCGCATCAATGCAATACCCGGTATGACACTCCTTAAAGAGGTAATACACGTGGCATTAATACACCAGTCATCATATCCATATCTACCATTTCCCGTACCGTGAAGGTAAATAAAGCGAGGGTTGGTCTCGACCCCTATTGCATGCTGTTACCCGTCCATTTCTATTAGTCCCGGAGGAATTTAGGATTCCTATCCTATGAGAAGGGGGGGTTCTAGGCAGACCCTCAAGTTTAAAGGTAAAATACTAAGCGACATATAATAAACAAGTAGGACTTCAATTAAGGGGAGCATGGAAGACAAATAAAAGGCTCAGATATACCTCCACACATAGTACACATATACATCATGACCCATACACAATTAAGGTCTAAATTCAGATCCTGAACATGGTATCTAAGTGATAACAACAGAGACAGATTTATGGCATGTCTCTGAGAAGAAGTCCTAATTAAGCTTGCCTATTGACTTTAAACTAGTTGATAATTAAGCAGTATACATAAAGAAGCATGTTTCTAGTTATCAGGGTTACCTAGAGAAGACTGTTTGAATTGTATTACTAAACATGTTGCTCTAAATGTTCTGAATTTCGGGATTATTACCAGCTGGATTAATCTATTTTTTATCAATAGTTAAACTAGAGATGCTTAAGCGGATGTGAATGCAATTATAAAGGCATGATATCTAATGCACAAAAAATGCAGAGTGATGTATATGCAGGACATGAGCAGGATTTTTCTTCTAAATGCATAAGTGTTACATACTTTCAGAATATGCAGAAGATATGGAAATGACCTATTTATTAACATTGTTTTAATCCTAAGGCAGGATCTCTAAGTGTACATGGCAGCGCATAACATAATGGTAAAGTGCTAGTTATTAGCAGATTTTAACACATAATTTTATAAGGATGCACATGCTGAAACAATAAACATGGGACTTAAGAGCATGATTTCTAATGCATGTATGAATACTAAGCATGGTTTCTATTGCACAATTAGGAATATAAATCTAACAACATATTTTCTACCCTTAACAACTATAGCATGCATATTTACCCCATCATTTTTCAGTAGCCAACCCTAATACTCGTTTACAACAGATTATTACAGACGAATAATGAAATGAATTACATAAGAAAAGTAAAAATTACACTATAGAGAGCCTGAAACAGGCCCAGACTTTCAGCACCTGATTAGGACTTCCTCCCTGAGTTATGTAATAAATCACCTCAAGTGCCAAGATCTTCCATAGCCTTTCTCATATCTGAGTGTATCAGAGTTCCCTAAGGACCTCAAGGGATTCCGGCTGTGCTCACACCCATATTTCATAGCCAAGAAAGAGTAAGTGTAGTATGGAAAGGCTAGCTTTTGTGTGTCCAAGTTTAGAGGGAGCTCAAGGGTTCCAAGGCGAGGCTCACACAAAAGGGGCAGAACCTAGTGGTCTAAGAGTATATGTGAGAGTGCTTGACATAGATTTAAAAGAGTTGAGTTAGAAACAATTTTGATAATGATTAGTTTGAAATAAGTTTTGGAAAGCAATAGAAGAGTTTACCTTAGTGAAAACCAGTATGAAAAAGAAAAAAAACATGACAATCAGCAACTTGAAACCAAATCAACATGCATAGTTCAAACACAAATAGGGAAAAGAGGAATTGAGGACAAATAGTTCATATGCGAAAGCATATTTGCACATAGGTTAACACCAGAGAAGTACTACAGAACTTAAATAGTCACAGAAATAGTCCATCACAAAGTGTTCATGCCAGGATCTTAACAACATTATATTAAGGGGTGCTAAACAGAGTTACACATTAGGTTTAGGGGGAAGGGTTCAGGATCACATAGTAACTAGGTGTCACGAACACATGCTTATAATCTATTGGGGTTAGGGGGCAGGGCAGAATAATAGTAGAAAATGTAAGAAAGAAATAGACATGCTGAATTAGAGGGAAAGGGGTAATCACATGGCAAACTAGGCATGCTATTTACAAGGGAGACAACATAACCACAAGTAGAAGCATAAGAGAAACAAAAGGAAATGCAATACAAATAGAGACATATTATTTTGGATGCTGTAAGTTAAACTGAAAACATACCAGTAAACATGAGAGAATAAGTGCAGAGTGAGGAGTGAAAAACAGTACAATGAAGGGAAGAGCAGTAACGTGTAGAGCAGTAGAACAATAGAGCAATAAAGCAATGTAATCACTCAGTTTTGGCTTGCAGCCGACTGAGTATCAAGTAAACAACAGGAGAATCAAGAGAGTATGTATGTGTGTAAGAGAGAGTTCAGAACAATGTCATTGTTCGTGTGTGTAATGAAAAAAGAAGAGGGTATATGTAATGGTTTGAAAAGTCAAGTCAATAAGGCAAGAAGCAATTATAGAAGTACAAAATCAATTAAGAATCGAAAATCATCCAAGTCTCCCTTAATTATGGGAGTAATTTACCAACGATAGAAAGTAGGTGATAAATAATGAAGAGGATCATATGAGACTGGAGTATAATACATAAGGAAATAAGCATAGTACAGGGCATGTAATAAAGTCTAGGTTCGACAAATTCTAATTAAGGAAAATGTCTAAGAATCAATTTGACAGCATAATCAACTACAAAATAAGGCAAGAAAATATTTAGAGGTTGAAAATCAGTAGGAAACAGGGTATACCAATCACAGGGAATCAGGGATACCATTAAAAGGTAACATTGACCAAGGGAAAGTATCATAACTGAACAAAGCAAATATAAACAAACAAGAGTAGGGTAAAAGAATCACATAAATCCGGGATTCAAAGTAAAGGATGGTACTGATGAGAGGAAATAACCACAAATTTTCTGGGAATAAACACTTAATAGGCAGGAATAGTCAAAGTCAAAAAACCCTAACAAGCAACATCGGGTAAAGGTCGCTGAATCACAGAATATTCATGAGAAACATACAGACTAGTTGAACATATTATCAAAAACACACTCAGAAACCCAAGATTAGAGCTAGTAATTTAGGGTTTTCAACATAATCAATCGGATAAAAGAAAAACTTAAATAAACCGTTTAAACATAGTAAAAATTATAGATTAATACCAACAATCAGAAGCAAAATCGTTTTAAAAAGGGGTTACGAACCCTAGTTTGAAGATGAAAAGTCATTTTGAGAAAATCGGCAAAACTTTAAGGGAAAATAGCAAGATAACTCTAGATATACCCAGATCTAAGACATATAAAAGAGAAAATTGGAAAATTTTAAGAGTTAGGGTTTCAGAGAACCCAGAGAAGATGAGAAAATCTTAAAATGTTACCGATTTTAGCCGGAAAAGTCATAGATCTTCCGAACGGCCAGATGTGGCTGGAAAATAGCGTGAAAGACCATGGATAGGAGTTGAAATTCTCCAGGTTCACCTGAGGACCTCAGGGTAGTGTCAAACCGGCATGGGACGAAGTAGAGGCTAGGAGATGATGAGAGGCCATGGTTTCCGGCGAGAGAGGTGGCCGGAGAAGGTGGACAGTGATTAGAGTTTGAGGGCATCTGATAGAGAAGATAGGAGGGGAGGATTCAGAGGTGGTGCAAATGAGAGAATAGGGTAGGGTTTGGGGGGTCGTTGGATTAAAAGAGGAAAGTAATAATATGGACCGTTGATCTGAGAGATCAACGGTCGAGATTCAAAAGGGTATGAGGGTTCCGGGTTTGGGTATGGGTTAATAGGGTGTGGGTCGAGTTTTTAATTTTAAAATTGGGCTGGGAATTGGGGTCCGATTTGGCTATAATTGAAAGCCAATTTGGCTATAATTTAAATAACTAATTTTCCCTATTTAATTTATAAAAAATAGTGGATAATTTCTGAAAAAGAAAATTTAAAATTCTAAAATGATTTAGAATACATAAATAGCAATTTAAAAATACAAGATCCAATTTTATTCATATAAAATATAATTATATCTTAAAATGGGCTAAAATTGCAATTATATGTAATTTAGCTTTAAAAATATTAAATGTAATTGCAAAAGTATATAAAAATTACATTAGCCATATTTTAGCATAAATATAGAAATTCAATAGATGAATTATCAAAATAATAATTTTGAAAATAATTATTGGGAATTTTATGGATAAAAGGGAGAAAATAAATTAATTTAAACCCTTAAAAATTATGGGGAAAACAACAAAATCTTAGACATGCTTATATATGCATATATATATATATATATTCTATTTTGAAGATATTTATGCATATTCAAAATATATAGGGAAAAATTGGGTATCAACAGCTGCCCCTCTTTACCGGGGAAGAATGAAAGAGTTTCCGGATAAAGAAATGATGGCCAATTTTGACCAAGCGAAATGGTTTGAGAAATTAGGCCGCACCCTAGCTTTTAAGTTAACTACATATCCCTGGTTCTACAAGAATAAGGCCATGTGTAGTTCTGGATTCATCGGCGAAGTGTACCGGTGAAGCCATCTCAAGAGCGGACGCAACATCTAGGGCTGGGTGAGTGAACGGTTTATGGAAATGGTTAGGTTTGATATGGCTGATGGAACTGGAGTGGGATCGCTCCTGCTGAGATAGCCGTTGCTTGCCGGCTTACCTGCAATAAATGATACAAACATATATTGCGTAATTAAACATGATGCAAATTCTCGTTGGACCATGAATGTTGTCTTCGGACGATGAGGATGATGTCTTTAGACCATGATGTCCTGGGCCATGAAGCATATGATAAGAGATTCACAGGCCATGAAATGAGTTCTCGGGCTATGAGGATGGTGCCTCCTAACCATGACACCTTTGAATAATTATATGCAAAAGATTGAAAGAGATCATCGGGCCATGACATGGTGTTCTCGGGCTATGAAGATAGTGCCTCCGAATGATGACAACTTCGAATGAGTTGGCGATATTTCAGCCCATGAAGGATGCAGTAGCATGATGCGGATAATACAGAGCTCAGTCCTGCGAATTGAAGGGCAGAGCTTAGCCCGTAAGAGAAGCGATATAAATAGTGCTTGGGATAACACTTAGTTTCGAAGAAAACTGAAGGCATTGCTTAGCCTCAGAAGGATGAATGGTAGCCTTATGCAAATTGAAAGGCAGAATGGTAGCCTCATGCAATGCAGATGTAGGTGGAGGTAGAGCTTAACCTCGGAAGGCAAAATGGTAGCCTTATGCAAATTGGAAGGCAGAATAGTAACCTTATGCAATGCAGATGCATATGGAGGTAGAGCTTAACCTCGGAAGGAAAAATGGTAGCATTAGGCAATGTAGATGTAGGTGGAGGTAGAGCTTAATCTCGGAAGGTAGAATGGTAGCATTATGCTAATTGAAAGGCAGAATAGTAGCCTCTACAATACAGATGTAGGTGGAGGTAGAGCTTAACCTCGGAAGGCAGAATGGTAGCATTAGGCAATGTAGATATAGGTGGAGATAGAGATTAATCTTGGAAGGCAAAATGGTAGCCTTATGCTAATTGGAAGGCAGAATAGTAGCCTCTGCAATAAAGATGTAGGTGGAGGTAGAGCTTAACCTCAGAAGGCAGAATGGTAGCCTTATGCAATTTTGGAGGTAGAATAGTAGCCTTATGCGATACAGATGCAGATGGAGGTAGAGGTTAACCTCGGAAGGCAGAATGTCAGCCTTATGCAATGCAGATGTAGGTGGAGCTTAACCTCAGAAGGCAGAATGGTAGCCTTATGCAAATTAGAAGGCAGAATGGTAGCCTTATCCATTACATATGTAGATAGAGATAATATTTAGTCTTGGAAGACATAATGGTAGCCTTATACAAGAAATAGCATAACAACTGACAGTAGAGTTTTCTTAGCTGATAGCATATTGTGTCATCATCATTACTGGGAGTATTGTAACATACGAACCATCACTGGTGTGTGCTTGATAGCAAATGTTGGCAAGTGCAACAATTCTGAGAGTCGTGTTCTTGAACAATGTTTGTCCCATGGGCGTACAATATGTTTAATGATTTAGCAATCCTAGTGCTTGTATCCAAAGAAAAATTATGAGTTTTGTAGGGGGGAGGTTAGTTCGTATCCACGTTGGCTTTGCTTGACTCGTCCGATTTTGATCTGGTGATACTATCTGTATTGTTGGGGTAGCGTTGCTAAACAAAGTAGTTTCATTAATAAACATGCATGATTTTGTAAAAGTATGACATAAATAAATATTTAAAAATAGCCTTTAGATGAACCGATGATTGTGGCGTAGTTCAGGACATTGCAACCTCTCCTGCTACAAAAATTTGAGGGTCCTCCTCAAAATTCTACCCCAATTTGATGGGTTGATATTTCTGACTATTGCTCGTGCGACGATCGACTAAAATTACTTTGGAATTTTGAGGGTCCTCCTCAAAATTTTGTCCCTATTTCCAATCGCGGGGAAAATGAAATTTTATTGAATTGTGACTGAACCCATAGGGCTGCCTACATATCCCCTCTTAAACGAGAATCAGGTTAGGCATAGTTCAATTTACATCATATAAGGAAAGCATAAAGATTACACATAGTAATGCTTGACTACATCTGAATTGATCGGCTTTGGCCAGACTTCTCCGTCTATTTCTGCAAGTGTGAGGGCTCCTCTTGTCAAAACACGGCGAACCATGTATTCAACACCAGCTGCCCCAATATGAACTGTCTTGGCTTAACTCTTTTGTTGAAGGCTCTAGACATTCTATTTTGATAGAGTTGACCATGGCAGACTGCATTCATTCTCTTTCTATCTATCAGGGCTAGTTGCTTATAATGACTTTTTACCCACTCTACGTCGTCGAGCTCAGCTTCTTGTATGATCCTTAGGGAAGAAATTTCCACCTCAGTGGGAATGACAGCCTCTGTATTGTAAACCAATATATAGAGGGTTGCCCCAGTTGATGTGTGGACTGTGGTGCGATACCCCAGTAGAGCAAATGCTAACTTCTCGTGCCACTGTCTGTTCTTCCTTATCATTTTCCTCAATATCTTCTTGATATTCTTGTTGGCGGCTTCTACAGCTCCATATTGGAGCCATTATCAGAAATGATTGACTCTAGAATTCTGAATCGACAAACAATGTGGCCGCGGACAAAGTCTGCCACGACTTTATTAGTCACTACTTTGTAAGATGCTGCTTTGACCTATTTGGTGAAATAGTCGATGGCTGCCAGAATAAACCAGTGTCCATTAGAAGCAACATGCTTGATTGGTCCAATAACGTCCATTCCCCAGGAGGCTGACGACCACAGTGAGCTTGTTGTGTTAATCTCACTTGGAGGTACCTTTATCATGTCTGCATGTATCTGACAACGATGGCATTTCTGGATATACTGGATGCAGTTTGTTTCCATAGTCATCCAAAAGTAACCAGCCGGAGTATCTTCTTTGCTTAGACAAAACCGTTCATATGTGGATCGCAGGACCTAACATGAATTTCCTCTAGTAGTCGGGATGCTTCCTTTGCGTTTACACATCTTAATAATCCTAAATCGGTAGTCCTCCTATATAGGATTCCTCCGTTGTGAAAGAAGTTATTGGATAATCTCCAAAGTGTGTGTTTCTGAGTAGGATTAGCAAGCTCCAGATACTCTCATTTTGCCAAATATTTCTTGATATCATGAAACCAAGGCTTTCCATCTGCTTCCTCTTCAACATGGGCACAATAAGCTGGCTGATTATGGATTTTCACCGAAATGGGATCAATGAAATTCTTGTCGGGATGCTGTATCATAAATGATAGGGTAGCCAATACATCAACGAACTCATTCTGGGTTCTAGGAACACGCTGGAATTCTAATTTCCCGAACCTCTTTCTCAATTCCTGTACGCAATGCAGATACGGGAGTATATTGGAGTTCTTGGTCATCCATTCTCCTCGTACCTGATGTACAAGCAAGTCCGAATCTCCAATCACTAGCAGCTCTTGAACGTTAATGTCAATGGCCATTTTGAGTCCTAAGATGCAGGCTTCATACTCGGCTATATTGTTGGTGTAGGGGAACCTGAGTTTGGTAGACATCGGATAATGTTGACCGATTTTTGATATTAGGGCTGCTCTTATGCCAACTCTTTTGAAGTTTACTGCTCCATCGAAGAACATTCTCCAACCGTCATAGGATTCTGCAATGTCTTCTCCTATGAATGATACCTCTTCATTAGGAAAATACATTTTCAGAGGTTCATATCCTCCATCCACGGGGTTTCCAGCAAGGTGGTCTTCCTGAGCCTGTCTCTTGACCACTTTCTGAGTTACGTAAACAATGCCAAACCCACTCAACAAGATTTTCCATTTGGCTATCTTGCCGGTGGGCATGGGCTTCTGAAAGATGTACTTCAAGGGATGAATTCTCGATATGAGATATGTAGTATATGCGTAGAAGTAATGTCTCAGCTTCCGAGCTATCTACGTCAAGGCACAACAAGTGCGTTCTAATAGAGAATACCGGGCCTCGTACGGGGTGAACTTCTTACTGAGATAATAAATGACTTGCTCCTTCCTCCCTGTTTCATCTTACTACCCCAGAACGCAGCCGAAAGCTCCATCTAACATTGCAAGGTAGAGTAATAAGGGTCTACCTGGCTCGGGCGGGACTAAGACTGGTGGTGTTGACATGTAGTCTTTGATTTTTTCGAAGGCCTTTTGGCAGTCATCGGTCCATTTGGTGATGGTGTCCTTCTTTAACATCTTAAATATTGGCTCACAGATAATTGTAGAATGTGTTGTGAATCGGCTTATGTAGTTAAGCCTTCCCAAGAAACTCATCACATTCTTCTTTTTCCTTGGCAATGGTAGTTCTTAAATGGCTTTGACTTTCGATGGATCTAGTTTTATTCCTCGGCGGCTCACAATAAACCCAAGCAATTTCCTAGCAGGAACCCCAAATGCGCACTTTGCAGGGTTTAGTTTCAGGTTGTATCTCCGCAATATATTGAAGAACTTCCTTATACCTTCTATGTGGTCAGTGGCCTTCTTGGATTTGATAATAACATCATCCACATATACCTCTATCTCCTTATGTATCATATCATGAAAGATGGTAGTCATGGACCTCATGTAGATGGCCTCTATATTCTTCAGGCCAAATGGCATCATCTTGTAACAGTACACTCCCTACAATGTAACGAAAGCTATTTTCTCAACATCTTCCTCATCCATCCAGATCTGATGATAACCAGCGAAGCAATCTGCGAATGACTATAACTCATACTTGGTATAGTTGTCATCAGGATGTGTATATTTGGCAAAGGGAAGTCATCTTTCGGACTAGCCCGGTTGAGATTCCGATAGTCGACACAGACTCTTACCTTCCTATCCTTCTTTGGCACTAGCACAATGTTCGCTAACCATGTCAGGTATTCTACTACCATGAGAACCTTTGTGTTAATCTGCTTGGTGACTTCTTCCTTAATTTTCAAACTCATATCAGGCTTGAATTTTTTGAGATTTTGCTTTATCAGTTGGCAGTTTGTGAGCCACAATAGACGTACTCAGACCAGTCATGTCATCATATGACCAAGTGAATATGTCCTCATACTCTTTTAGAAATCTGTGTATTCTTTCTTCTCTGATGGCGATAGGTAAATACTGATTCACGTTTCCTTAACGTTTTCTGGATCTCCTAGGTTGACAATTTCGGTATCGTCTAGGTTGGACTTAGGTCTGTTCTTAAAGTTCTTAACTTCTTTGACAATCTCGTCAGGTATGTCATCTTCCTCTGAAACAATGTCCGTTTATTGTGTTGTCTCATTGTATTTCACAGTCATTGGTTCATCAAGACAAGTAATAGTAATGCTATATTGGTAAAGCACGGAGAGAAAATGATAGCAATAAATATTAATTCATAAGAAAAATCAAACATGTTTTTGATAAATTGAATAATTGTTTTGAACATCGAAGATCTTATTGTGGGAATTGAAAAAATGCGAAAAGAAAATCATTTAGTAAATAAAATAGTGAATAATGCTTGTTTTAGCCTTGCTACCCCGAGGCTCGTCGGGCTTTGGTTATCTTGATGGTCCAATTTTGAGATGTGCCCCTCTGCCCACAGCCTGCATGGAAGGGCCTTCCTCCCCCTCCTCTTCAAGAATAACGCAACAATCCATATCACTGTCATGTAGAAACAAGTTCTTCACTACTGCAAATGCTTCTTCTTCATCTGAACCCTAAATAATGTCAGCCTTGTTGGAAAGTCTGCTCCAGATGCAGTATTGGATGCTCTAGTGGGTAGTAAGGACCGCACCATGGTGGCGACCAGCTATTGAATGCTTCCTAGTTGTATTCATATCCCAAATCGGAGGTAGTGCCATGTTCCTTGAGTTTTATGGGTTTAGAGATTCCTTAGAGGTTCTTGCCGAGCCCTTTGCCAGGTTCGTACCTACTCCAACTTAGTATACTCTTGATTTTGCTATCCCACCATTTGTCTTTGTCGATAGCATTGACTCTCTCAATGTGGTGGTAAGTTTCTCCTCCCAGCTTCCTTCTTCCCTCGATCGTTGGAATGGTCTGGCGACTGTATATAGGGTTGCTACCATCGCCGTGAATGATCATTTCCTGGTGATTCCATTCGAACTTTACTGCATGATGCCCGGTGGCATAAATCCATGGCCGTCCCAGCAGCAAGTTGTAAGACGCTGATACATCTATCACCTAGAAATCGACCTCGAACCAGGTTGGTCCTATCTACAGGCATAGACTAATCTCACCAATGGTGGACCTCTAAGAACCATCGAAGTCTTTCATATTGATTGCTCTATCCTTTATCTCATGTAGCCCTTTACCCAACTTCTTGAGTGTTACCAGTGGACAAAAGTTAAGACTGGAACCTCCATCGATCAGGATTCTGGTGATGAAATAATCTTCATATTTCATGGTGATGTGCAGTGCTTTATTGTGCCCCAGCCCTTCAGGTGGTAGCTCGTCCTCATAAAAGGTGATGTTATGGCTTTCCAGTACTTGTCCTACCATATTAGCCATTTCCCCGCCAGTGATGTTACTTGGTACGTATGCTTCATTTAGCACCCTTAACAGAGAATTCTTGTGCATCTCAGAATTTTGTAGCAAAGAGAATTGATATTTTTGCTGGCATTTTGTTTAACTAGTCGATGACCGAATATTCCCTGGCATGTATTTTCCTCCAAAGGTCGTCCGGACCTGTCTCAATGAGGGCCGGCCGATTGGAGGCCTGCTTGCTTGATTCAGCTAGATGTTCAGGGGTATAGATCATACCATGTGCTGCAATAGTTTCTTCAATCCTGACCTTGTCATTCCTTCTCGCCTCAGCTTAGTCCTAGGGTAAAGCATTTGTATAGAATGGCGGCATCGTTAACATCGCCATTGGGATCGGCACGGCTAACCTCACTTCAAATGGAACATGTGCCTCGGGTGGCAAGACTGCAACCTCAAATGATGCGGGTGCATTTGCCGGAGACACAAATTCATCCTTAATTGGTACTGGTGGTGCTGCTTCAAACTCAAGAGGTACAGACATATTCACCTCAGTGTCCTCAGACGGTTGGATCTAGACTATGATCGGATTGAGAGTAATTGTTGGTTTCTTTGGGTCATCACCTTCTATGATCAAACCAATTGATCCCTCGGGATCCCAGTCATCTTCTATTTCAATCATGTGGATACCTCTACCTTTATGGTCTGGCAGAGGGTTGTTACAGATGTTTGGAGCAGGCTCCTTTACTACAATGATCTTGTTATCAATCAAAGACTATATCTTGTCTTTCAAGGAGCGACATTCATTGATGGTGTGTCCTTTCATATAGGAGTGGTATGCACATGACTTGTTTGGGTTAACCCACTAGGAAGGATTCTCAAGGGTTACAGCAGGAAGGGGTAACATAGCCAGCAACTTTGAGTCTCTCATGCAGCTGGTCGATGGGTTCAGCGATGGCTGTATATTATTTTAGAGGTATGTGATCAAAACTAGGTCGGGGTGTAGGGAAATTTTGGCGTGCAGGGGGTGATTGATAGTGGGATGGTTGAGCATTATAAGTTTGGTAGACATGAGCGGGTTGGGAGTACCTGGGTGAAGTAGGTTGATATGTAGGAGGTGGATATGACTGATAAGTTGGTGGCGAAGCTTGGTAATTTGGGGTAGGCTGGTATATGAGTGGAGGTGTTTGGTAAGCTTGGTACTTAAGGGGAGACTTGGTCCTTTGTGCAACTATCATGGTCCCTACGTCCCTTTTCGCGGACACACCACCGGACTGTAAATCCTTATTAGTAGCTTGCAAGGCTTCAAAATTTGTAACCATACCACTTTTAATACCTTCTTCAATTCTTTCACCTAATTTGATAATGTCAGAGAACTTGTGGTTCTCAATCATCATCAGTCATTCATAGTACTGGGGGTCCTGAGCCCGGATAAAGAACTTGTTCATTTGCTCCTCTTCTAAGGCGGGTCTGACCTTAGCAGCTTCAGACCTCCAGCGAGTAGCATACTCGCAAAACTTCTCCGTGGGTTTCTTCTTCAAATTTTGGATATAGAACATGTCTGATGCGTTCTATGTATTAAACCTTAATTTGTCCATAAAGTCAGATGCCATGCCCACCCAGCTTGACCACTTCTTGGGATCTTGGCTGTTGAACCAAGACAGTGCATCTCCCTTCAAACTCCTCATGAACAGCTTCATACAGTACTTTCATCCTTCCCTAATCCAACCAGCTTGTCGCAATATGTCCTCAGATGGACCCTTGGATCACCTGTACCATCAAACATTTCAAACTTAGGAGGTTTGTACCCCTTAGGAAGTTTGCCACCACGCTGTATGCAAAGGCCCTTATAGTTCAGCCCCTCAATTCCCCTGCTTCCCTCAATGCCCTGAATCCGGCTGGTTAGTTTCTTAAGTTCCTCGGCCAAGTTCTTGATAAGCAGATCCTTTTCATTAGATTCAGGTGTGTATGAGATAGGTTGGGTGGAGTGTGGCATGGTCTCCACGTAGATAATATTGTTATGGTGTCCTGGTGTATGGGTGTGGAAATGGTCGTTTGTGGAGTTCTGAGGTTCTGGGATGAGTACTGAAGTGTTGTTTGGGGTATGGCAGGTGTTACGTTGGTTCTTTGGTGGAGCAGTGTGATGATGAGATGCGGGATGATTCTGCTGTTTTAGGATATTTTGAGGAGGTATAGGGTTTTTAGCGCTGGGGAAGTTGATATCTGGGGTGTTGAGGGTAAATGACAAGTTTTCCAGATTTCGAACCTGATCGAGCTTTTCCTGGAATTTCAGCAGTTTCTGTTAAAGCTGTGACACATTCTCATTGGGAACCCGAATACCCTGGCCATCAGTGGCCTCTACCCGTTCAGTTGTGTTCTCCTTCCTAATGTTATTTAAATCTTCCATTTTATACTTGCCTTTGTCCTTGCCTTTAATGGGACTAAGAGGGGGAGTGGGTAGAGAGCCCCGAGATCTTGTAAAATAAGATAATGATGCCAAAGTGCACAAACAAACCTTTGGGGAGGGGAATAATAAAAATAAAATAAAATAAAAGGTAATCAAGTCAGTGAGGATTATAAAAATTATTGCAGTATATAAAGCGTGTCCTAATTTGGGAACCTCTTTGTACCCGAGGTAGGCCTAACGACAAATAGACTTGGAGAAATTTTAATGCTAAATGCCTCATTTTATTGATAAAAAATAGGCAAATCCCAAAATGACACTAAATAAGCAAGAAAAAAAGTCACTATTAGCCATTGGCCTTATTACATTCATAAAGCAAAAAAGTAAATTCCTATCTATTTGGTCCCATAAGGACCTTCCCCAGATTTGACATCCTTGGCTCCATCGAACAACTTCTCCAATTCAAGAAGTCCCACCAACAGGTATGCTCTGGCTAGATTTCCCCCTTCGGTCCCTTCAGCCTTTTTAACAGTCTTCAACCCTTTTGAGAAATTTTCCTAGTTCTACTATGCCTCGATCCAAGTATCCCAACCTTTTGTCGCCACTGATAGCCATGTCTTTCCATTTCTTAATCAACTTCTTGTTGGATTCTTGTATCTCGTGATATTCGCTCTCGCATTCACGGATCCTTTTGCGTAGCTAGTTGTACTTGACTTGTGCCTCGGCCTTTTCATTATAATTTTGTGACCTCGAACGAACCCTGGCTGGCCAAGACCATCCCAATTGTCTTCCAACCAACCAGAATAGAAAGGGGTACAACCGGCATGATGTCACGCCCCAACCTCGGGAGGCGCGACCGGCGCTCAATCGAGTGAACCCGACTGAGTAAGCCTTACCAAATACTTTCTACCCCAAATCAATATGAATACGGAACTCATGCCTTTGATTAATTTAGACGAGAATACACGGTGTATACCACATCACTGTTTCATTTCATATCACAAAAATTTATCGTACATAAGCTAGCTTCAAGGATTCTATTAGAGTTATAGTTTATGGAGATCACAAGTTTAGGATTACAAAATGTACATATAGTGGACTCCCTGAACATCCGTACATAACCCACACTAGTGTCTACGGAGCCTCTAGGATACAACAGATAAGCACAACTATGCCGGAAACAAGGCCCCGGCTATACCTCAAAAGTGGAAACCTGTAATAATCAAAAGATACACCATATAGCCCCTTGGAAGAAAAGGGAGCTCACCACGACTTCGAGTAGGAAATGCTCCGCTACACACGATTGGCACTATCCGCTAAGGAGCCACCTACAATCATGACATGAATGTAGCGCCCCCGGCAAAAGGGACGTCAGTACATTTGAATTGTACTGGTATGTATAACTAAACACCATTTTACTAGAAAGAACTATCAAATAGATACAAGCAATTAATACGGGCAAATCAAAGAAACAATTCATATAATCTTTCATACAATTTCCACAACATAGATTTGGGCATTTCTGTCACGAGTTCACCACTGTTCTCATTACCACCACCATCTCGAGCGGAGTCCGGTCATGACCCGACTGGCTAGGTCACCTCATTGGAGGCATTACTCTCAATCAATATTTCATTTCCCTTATTCGGAATTCAATATCAGCACATTACTACCATGTGTGCAACATGGTGTCTGATCACGACCCGATCGGCTAGGTCACCTCATTAGAGGCATTACTCCATTCTCATTAGTCAACACTTCAAATCTTTATTCCACACATATCATAACAGTTCCCGGGGCACTCATGGCCACCATCATCACATCGTTTCCCTTTTTCAATATTCATTTTACAAGTTGTGATCATAGACACATATATCAAGGATAATTCAAGTTTCAATCACAGGTAAGTGAGAACACAACTAGCATGAATAATTTTTTGTTTCAATATTGGCTTATAGCCCAAGTATTTCAACACATAACTGTACTTTTCATCATTATCTAATTGTCAAGATTGGTACATTATTCATATTGGGGCACATCCTTCACGAATATGTATAGATATATGCAAATCAATTAATGCGTAATAACAATCAATACACTAGCCAATTCAACTCTTACCATACTTTCGTGACGACGAAGCTCAATTTCTAATAAAAAGGGGGTTTTAGCCATACATACCTCAATAAGCTTTCCTTTCTCTTTTACAAATTTCCGGAACACTTAGCACTTCGATCTATTGAGTAAGAATTACAAATTAAATCGAGAATTAGAGACGAGACTGAAGTTCTAGCTTGGTTCGAGCATATCATCAAACACTAGAGGTGCATTGTGATCTTAGCCCCTTTTTGTGAGGAATTTCTATCATTTTATACCCCCAATTGCCTTCTTTTTAGTTTTCTACCTCCCAATATCTTAGGGTTTGACATGCATGTAGAGAATATCACTCTTATACTCTTGAATTACTTCTCTATGTATCTAAGTGTAGAAATAAGAGCTGATGTTATGAATCTTACCTCTTGGGAATGAAAATTTAGGTGTCTTCACTCGATTTTCTTCAATGTTTTAGCAAGGCTCAAGGAGAATTTGGTGGGAGACACTTTCCACCTCTAAGACCCTCTCTCTCTCTAAAAGTCTCATAAGATATGCTTAAAATGAGCTATAATATCGAATATATCGATAGGGAGGCCGGGTTAAAAATTAGAAAATTGGGGCCCCGAGTCAAATATGCGATCGCATTTGCGATCGCAGAGTAAACATGCGGTCCGCATAATGGACCGCAAAATGCTCCCCAAAAACTAAACATTCTGACTCAGTCTACGGTAAGAATGCGGTCCGCATTCACGTTTTGCGGTCGCAAAGTGCACCGCAGAACTGGCCCTCGCAAAATTCAAAGGAAAATATGCGACGACTATGCAGTCCGCATTTTGATTATGCGACCGCATTTCGACCGCATAATTGACTTCAATTTTAACCAACATTCTGCCTCACTCTGTGGCTAATATGCGGTCCGTATTTTGATTATGCGTCCGCATTCTGGACCGCATTTCTTGCATTTTTCTGGAAACTTATTCTTGACTTTTTAATGCACTATTCAATCCAAAAAGGTTCGTGCCACATATGCTCCTAACTTGGCACCATGGGATCCAGGTTTTCGAGTAGGGATTTCACGGGGCCTTACACATGATATCTGTGTAGCTTGATGGTGTCTTTCTCCATTACGATCTTGCAGTGCCACATGTGTTGGGCTTGGCACTTGTGGGGACTATTATCATTCTGGAAGTCAGCTTGAAGATGGCTCATTTTGTCGACCCTAGGTATGATATGCTTCCTACCTACTTGCCTCATAACTCAAAGAGGGATGTAAGGGTATATTCCTATTAGACCAATTAGTATCAGGAAAGGTGCATCTCTGATCGGGCTGTGAACTCCTCTATCGAAAACCACTCGAACATCTATTGAACATGTTCTTCAGTCAGATTATCAAAGAGCTCAACCCATTCTTTGGCATTCTCAGGATGAGCGAACATGTTGGGGATGTAATTCATCCGCTTAGGGTGGTGGAAAGCAATGTGATCATCCCAGGCCCTTCGTTGAATTTCTTGTCGGTATTCGCCCTTTTGGAGATGTTCCATGAGCCAAAGCTGACGTAGTAGATTGCAGCCTTCGAAGTGTCTCACTCCTCGTTGACACTTTTCTAAGGCTCGGTATATGTCTGCAATGATCATGGGTACAATGATGAATGTATACCCACCAATCCCCTCCATTAAGGTCTTGGTTACCATAGCCAGCCTAGTATGGATTCTCCCTTTCTTCATTGGAAACACAATCAGACCCAAGAAGCAAAACATGAAGACGAATACCCTACAATGGATATGTCCCTAGGATGTGATAGCAAACTCGTTGTGGTAGGTACAATATGATTTGCTGTGATCGTACCTTTCATAAAGGTAGCCAAAAGGGATGTACAATTCCTTTAGGCATACCAATTCTGCATTCTTCTTCAAACCCATCATTTTTAGGAAACCCTTTCCTGTTTGATTCTTAGGCATTAGCAAACCCGAGGTTTCCTACACTAGACTGACTAGTCCTCCTATCTCCTATAGCAAAGGTTTTATTTCGATGTTCCCAAAGCGGAACACGGCCCTTTCACAATCCCTTAAATAAGGTAGCAACTTCTATTATCATGTTGTTAGGTTGGATCTCCAAGAGGGATGGTAGATTACCCAGATATTTTATGATGAGGGTTTTGTCACTAGAATGTAAATCTTCCCACCAACTTAGCAATCTTGGGTTGATGTTGGTGACCATGCCGAATCTGGGGACTTCGTGCCTCATATTTCTACAAGACAAACAAGGCTAGGCCCTTACCCCCACCAAACTCGACTATTTAAAATCAACAATTAGCATGAAGCATTTAGTTCTCCAAATAAATGTACAGAACGCGATGATGTCCATTTGGGTTTAGGGAAATCCAGTGGACTTTTGGACAAGGCTATCTTAAAGGATCATTACGTGGACAACATAACTGACCCGACTAGGTTTGACCGTGATGCATGCACAATTTAAATAGAGTAAGGTTTCTATGAGGTTTTAGACTGGTACCCTTAAGCAGACAACTCAAAGGGGAAGGCACAGAACCGTCGACTGTACCGCTGATCGACTAGTTTTACCGCAAATAAGCCTTTTCGAATTTAGGGGGCTAATGATATAGGAAAGGCGCAAACAGTCATTAAGCATTACTATAGTATTTGTTTGGCACGAGTGGAGTACGGTGTTGAGCAGGATTATGCAATAATTAAAAGCATGTTGACAAGTATTTTCACGTTAAGAAAGTGATAAATACAACAATTTTATAATGTAAAGCAGTTATAAAGGAAGGAGCCAAGAAAGATATATCAGTTTTGATTTTGAAAAAAAATTAAACGCTTAAAGGAATTAAAAAAAATAACTGCACATAGGAGGGGTACAAATTCACAAAAATGGTATGAAATGGTAAAAGCCTAAAAATCCCCAGCAGAGTCACCATGCTGTCGCGCCACCTTTTTCTCGTGAAATCAGGTTTATGACATTTTGGTTGGGACAATTCTTTCCCTTTAGAAAGGGGGTTTGCATTTTTTGAAGAGTCGCCACCTAATGATTTAAGGTGCATTAAGGCACCTATAGGGTTCATTTATAACTACGTTTGGTAACCAGAGACACGGTAAGGGCTTGAAATTATCCTAAGGGGAAGGTGTTAGGCACCCCTCAGGATCCACTAGTGTGGTTCCTGGCCAAAGAGTTTTTGTGAATTTGAACAATTAGAAAATAAACAAGTATGGCTCAAATAGTAGGGGATTTAAGTTTAAATACACAAGTGTTTGAAAAACAATTAGTGAAAAAGCGAGATTTTGAAAAGAATTACAATCTAAGCATATTCGTGAATGAAAGAGGGGTGCCCAAGGTTTGTTTATAATATGGATCACATTAATGCAATCCTCGGAATGACACTCCTCAAAGGGGGGCTACACGTGACATTAATGCACCGGTCATCATATCCATATCTACCCTTTCCCACCACATGTAGGTAATTAAAGCGAGGGTTGGTCTCGACCCCTATTGCATGCTGTTACCCATCCATTCCTATCAATCCCGGAGGAATTTAGGATTCCTATCCTATAAGAAGGGGGGGTTCTAGGAAGACTCTCAAGTTTAAAGGTAAAATACTAAGTGATAAACAAGTAGAACTTCAATTAAGGGGAGCATGGAAGACAAATAAAAGGCTCAGATATACCTCCACACATAGTACACATATACATCATGACCCATACACAATTAAGGTCTAAATTCAGATCCTGAACATGGTATCTAAGTGATAACAACAGAGACAGATTTATGGCATGTCTCTGAGAAGAAGTCCTAATTAAGCTTGCCTATTGACTTTAAACTAGTTGATAATTAAGCAGTATACATAAAGAAGCATGTTTCTAGTTATCAGGGTTACCTAGAGAAGACTGTTTGAATTGTATTACTAAACATGTTGCTCTAAATGTTCTGAACTTCGGGATTATTACCAGTTGGATTAATCTATTTTTTATCAATAGTTAAACTAGAGATGCTTAAACGGATGTGAATGCAATTATAAAGGCATGATATATAATGCACAAAAAATGCAGAGTGATGTATATGCAGGACCTGAGCAGGATTTTTCTTCTAAATGCATAAGTGTTACATACTTTCAGAATATGCAGAAGATATGGAAATGACCTATTTATTAACATTGTTTTAATCCTAAGGCAGGATCTCTAAGTGTACATGGCAGCGCATAACATAATGGTAAAGTGCTAGTTATTAGCAGATTTTAACACATAATTTTATAAGGATGCACATGCTGAAACAATAAACATGGGACTTAAGAGCATGATTTCTAATGCATGTATGAATACTAAGCATGGTTTCTATTGCACAATTAGGAATATAAATCTAACAACATATTTTCTACCCTTAACAACTATAGCATGCATATTTACCCCATCATTTTTCAGTAGCCAACCCTAATACTCATTTACAACAGATTATTACAGACCAATAATGAAATGAATTACATAAGAAAAGTAAAAATTACACTATAGAGAGCCTGAAACAGGCCCAGACTTTTAGCACCTGATTAGGACTTCCTCCTTGAGTTATGTAATAAATCACCTCAAGTGCCAAGATCTTCCATAGTCTTTCTCATATCTGGGTGTATCAGAGTTCCCTAAGGACCTCAAGGGATCCCGGGCTGTGCTCACACCCATATTTCATAGCCAAGACAGAGTAAGTGTAGTGTGGAAAGGCTAGCCTTGTCTCCAAGTTCAGAGGGAGCTCAAGGGTTCCAAGGCAAGGCTCACACAAAAGGGGCATAACCTAGTGGTCTAAGAGTATATGTGAGAGTGCTTGACATAGATTTAAAAGAGTTGAGTTGGAAATAGTTTTGTTAATGATTAGTTTGAAATAAGTTTTAGAAAGCAATAGAAGAGTTTGCCTTAGTGAAAACCAGTATGAAAAAGAAAAGAAACATGACAATCAGCAAGTTCAAACCAAATCAACATGCATAGTTTAAACATAAACAGGGAAAGGAGGAATTGAGGAGAAGTAGTTCATATGCGAAAGCATATTTGCACACAGGTTAACACCAGAGAAGTACTACAGAACTTAAATAGTCACAGAAATAGTCCATCACAAAGTGTTCATGCCAGGAACTTAACAACATTAGATTCAGATGTGCTAACAGAGTTACTTATTAAGTTTAGGGGGAAAGGTTCACGATTACATAGTAACTAGGTGTCACGAACACATGCTTATAATGTATTTGGGGTTAGGGGTAGGGCAGAATAGTAGTAGAAAATGTAAAAGCAGTAGACATGCTGAATTACAGGGAAGGGGTAATCACATGGAAAAATAGGCATGCTATTTGCAAGGGAGACATCATAACTACAAGTAGAAGCATAAGAGAAACAAAAGGAAGTGCAATACAAATAGAGATATATTGTTTTGGATGCTGTAAGTTAAACTGAAAACATACTAGTAAAAATGAGAGAATAAATGCAGAGTGAGGAGTGAAAAGCAGTAAAATGAAGGGAAGTAGAGCAGTAGTGTGTAGAGCAGTAGAGCAGTAAAGCAATGTAATCACTTAGTTTTGGCTTGCAGCCGACTGAGTATCAAGTAAACAACAAGAGAAGCAAGAAAGTATATATGTGTGTAAGAGAGTTCAGAACAGTCATAGTTCGTATGTGTAATGAAAAGAGAAAAGGGTATATGTAATGGTTTGAAAAGTCAAGTCAATAAGGTAAGAAGTAATTATAGAACTATAAAATCAATTAAGAATCGAAAATAAGCCAAGTCTCTCTTAATTAAGGGAGTAATTTACCAACGGTAGAAAGTAGGTGACAAAAAAGGAAGGGGATCATATGAGGCTGGAGTATAATACATAAGGAAATAAGCATAATATAGGGCATGTAATAAAGTCTAGGTTTAACAAATTCTAATTAAGGAAAATGTCTAAGAATCAATTTGACAGCATAATCAACCACAAAATAAGGCAAGAAAATATTTAGAGGTTGAAATCAGTAGGGAACACGGTATACCAATCACAAAGAATCAGGGATTCCATTAAAAAGTAACATTGACCAAGGGAAAATATCACAACTGAATGAAGCAAATATAACACAAACAAGTGTAGGGTAAAATAATCACATAAATCCGGGATTCAAAGTAAAGGATGGTACTGATGAGAGGAAATAACCACAAAATTTTCTGGGAATAAACACATAATAGGTAGAAATAGTCGAACTCAAAAAAACCTAACAAGCAAACATAGGGTAAAGGTTGCAGAATCACAGAATGTTCATGAGAAACATACAGACTAGTTGAACATATTATCAAAAACACACTCAGAAACCAAGGATTAGAGCTAGGAATTTAGGGTTTTCAACATAATGAATAGGATAAAAGAAAAACATAAATAAACCATTTAATCATAGTAAAAATCATAGCTTAATACCAACAATCAGAAGGAAAAGCGTTTTAAAAAGGGGTTACGAACCCTAGTTTGAAGACGAAGAGTCATTTTGAGAAAATCGGAAAAACTTTAAGGGAAAATAGCAAGATAACTCTGGATATACCTAGATCTAAGACAAATCTAAGAGAAAATTGGAAAATCTCAAGAGGTAGGGTTTTAGAGAACGCAGAGAACATGAGAAAACCTTAAAATGTTACCAGTTTTAGCCGGAAAAGTCATAGATCTTACTCGAATGGCTGGAGGTGGCCGAAAAATGGTGTGAAAGACCATGGATAGGAGTTGAACCACTCCATGTTCACCTGAGGACCTCAGGTATGTCAAACCGGCATAGGGTGAAGCAGAGGTTAGGAGATGATGAGAGGCCATGGTTTCCAGTGATGGAGGTGGCCGGAAAAGGTGGACAGTGATTAGGGTTTGAGGGTGTCTGAGAGAGAAGATAGGAGGAGAGGATTTAGAGGCAGTGCAAATGAGAGAATGGGGTAGGCTTTGCGGGTTGTTGGATTAAAAAAGGAAAGTAATAATATGGATAAGGGAGATCAACGGTCGAGATTCAAAAGGGTAGGTGGATTCCGGGTTTGGGTATAGGTTAATAGGGTGCGGGTCGATTTTTTAATTGTAAAATTGGGTTGGGAATTGGGGTTCGATTTGGCTATAATTGAAAGCAAATTTAGCTATAATTGAAAGCCAATTTGGCTATAATTTAAATAGCCAATTTTCCCTATTTAATTTATAAAAATAGTAGATAATTTCTGAAAAAATAATTTAAAATGCTAAAATGATTATCTATACATATTTAAAAATTTAAAAATATAGGATCCAAATTTTATGTATATAAAATATAATTATATCTTAAAATGGACTAACATTGCAATTATATGCAATTTAGCTTTAAAAATACTAAATGTAATTGCAAAAATATATAAAATTACCTTAACCATATTTTGGAATAAATATAGAAATACAATAGATGAATTATGAAAATAATAATTTTGAAAATAATTATTGAGAATTTTATGGATGAAAAGGGAGAAAATAAATCAATTTAAACCCTTAAAAATTATGGAAAAAACAATAAAACCTCGGGCATGCTTATATATGCATATATATATTATTTTAAAGATATCTATGCATATTTAAAATATATAGGAAAAAATTGGGTATCAACACCCGGTGCTGGAGCATTTGGACCATAATGAGGTTGCTGCCTTCAGTGTAGCGGAGACCCGAGGTAGTCCTGCAGACGCCCGCAGTCCTTGGCGTCCCCTTCTATCCTATTTCCTTATGCTCTTACTTATTTTAGAGACATATATGTATTTTTCTTTGTTCAGACCCTATTTGTAGTATTCTTAGATAGTTCGTGACATTGTGACACTAGTTCTGGGTGGAGTTGTATTTTGGATTTCATACCAATATTTTGTTAAATTGTTGAATTTCGTCTTCTGCGCTTTTTATTCTGCTGTTGATCATATGTTAACTTGTGAAATTGATAAAATATAAGGAAAAATGATAATAAAATCTATAATTGTCGGCTTTGCCTAGCTTTCACTAGTAGGCGCCATCACTACTCCCGAGGGTGGAAATATTCGGGTTGTGACAAGTTGGTATCATAGCTCTAGGTTACTTAGGTCTCACAATTCATGGACAATCTTAATACAGTCTGAGGTATCGGTATGGAGACGTCTGTGTTTATCCCCAGAGGCTACAAAGTTAGGAACAATTTCACTTCTATTCATCTGTGTCATGCAGTTTGGTTTCTCAATGTTAATTGAACTTCTACTCTGTTCTTTCGCAGATGGAAAGAACACGTGCTTCTTCTTCCAATGATCAACAGCCCGAGCCCCCTAGTGGCAGCTCCTACCAGGGGTAGAGGACAAGGTCGAGGTAAGGGCATGGCTCTGCCTAGAGCAACAACACCAACAACGGAGCCTCAGGTAAGGTTTGAGGAGTAGGCTCCTGCCCACGCAGTTCCAACAGGACCAACTCAGGCCCCATAGGGGTTCGTCGCCACCCCGATACTCTAGGATACTTTGGTCCATCTAGTGGGCCTTATGGAGAGTGTCGCCCAGGCAAGCTTACTTCTAGTAGCACCAGCTATCTTTCAGGCTGGCGGAGGACCACAGACTCCCTTTACCCGCACTCTGGTGCAGATGGATCCCCAGTTTTAGACTCCAACAGCTCAGTCAGTTGGGGTAGTTCAGTTGGGTGTTGTGGCTCATACAGGTGATGGTGCGGCTATGTCTGCTGATGCCTTATGGAGGTTGGACAGGTTCACCAAGCTCTTCACTACTACTTATCGTGTTACATCTTCAGAGGACCCCCAGGACTATTTGGATAGCTGTTACGAGATTCTTTGGAATATGGGAATAATGAAGACCAATGGGGTTGACTTTGCTACTTTCCAATTATCAGGTTCACCAAGACTTGGTGGAGGGATTTTTGTATGGCTAGACCAGATGGGTCACCGACTTTGACTTGGAATCAGTTCTCTATTATTTCTGGAAAAGTTTCTTCCTATCACTCAGAGGCAGGATTATAGGAGGCAGTTTGAGCATCTCCAGCAGGGTTCTATGACCGTCACTCAGTACGAGACTAGATTTATTGCTTTGGACCATCATGATCTTATCATACTTCCCACAGAGAGAGAGAGAGAGATAGAGAGATAGAGAGAGAGAGAGAGAGAGAGAGAGAGAGAGAGAGAGAGAGAGCGTAAAGAGGTTCATTGAGGGAATCACTCAGCCGATTCAAATGCAGATGGCTAAAGAGACAGGGAGCGAGATTTCTTTTCAGGATGAGGCCAATATGGCCAAGAGGGTTAAGATGGTTCTATCATAGGGGAGTGGTCAGGGGTTTGATAAGAGGCCCCATCATTCGGGCAAGTTCAGTGGTGCCTCATCTGGAGGCAGAGATTCTTTTGGTAGGGGCCATCCTTCCAGGCCATTTTATTCAGCACTTCAGGCATTTCATGAAGATTTAGGGGCGTGGTTCTTATGTACCTCATTCAGGATAGCCAGCTCCTATCAGAGCACCTCTTCTTCAGAACTATTCTCATGGTCAACCGGCCCACCAAGGTTAGTCTCAGTTTCCTCAGCCGTAGCACTCAGGTGGATGCTTTGAGTGTGGTAATTATGATCATATCCAGAGGGCTTGTTTGGGATTAGTGGGTGTTTAGTCGCAGAATCAGGGTTCCCGTGCATGGTTCAGGCACTGGGTGTTCCACCGCTCGCTCAGCCAGCTAGAGGTAGAGTAGAGGTACTAGAGGTAGAGGTCAGGCTGCTAAAGGTGGAGGCCAGCCAACAAGAGGATGTCCCAGGGATGTAGTTCAGGGTGGTGGGGCCTAGCACTGATGTTATGCTCTTCCAGCTAGGCCATAGGCTGAGGCTTTCAATGTAGTTATCACATGTACTGTTTTGGTTTGTAGTAGACATGATTCAGTTCTATTTGATCCAGGGTCTACACACTCCTATGTGTCATCTTATTTTGCCTCGTATTTGATCATGCTTAATGATTCTTTGAGTGATCTTGTATATGTTTCTACACCGGTGGGTAATTATATTATGGTGTATTGTGTCCATCGTTCATGTATAGTTATGATTGGGGGTCTTGAGACCCGAGTAGATTTGTTACTTTTGGATATGGTTGATTTTGATGTCATATTGGGGATGGATTGGGTATCACCTTACCATGCTATTTTAGACTGTCATGCTAAGACTGTGACCTTAGCCTTGCCGGGTTTACCTTGTTTAGAGTGGAGAGGGACTCCTGGTTATTCCACCCGTAGGGTTATCTTATATATGAAGGCTCGGTGTATGGTTGGGAAGGGATGTTTGGCCTATTTGGCGTATGCTCGTTATTCTAGTATTGAGGTTCCTTCTATGGATTTTGTGCTTGTTGTTCATAAGTTTCCAGAGTTATATCCTTCAGACCTGTCGGTGATGCCACCTGATAGGTATATTGACTTTTGCATTGATTTGGCTCCAGGAACCCAGCCCATTTCTATCCTGCCATATTGTATGGCCCCGCCATAGTTGAAAGAAATGAAATAAAAGTTGCAAGACTTGTTGGATAAAGGCTTTATTAGACCGAGTGTCTCGTCTTGGGATGTACCTATGCTGTTTGTTAAGAAGAAGGATGGATCGATGAGGATGTGCATAGATTATCGTTAGTTGAACAAAGTCACCATCAAGAACAAGTATCCATTGACGAGGATTGATGATTTATATGATCAGCTTCAGGGCGCCAAGGTATTTTCGAAGATTGATTTAAGATCTGGCTACCATCAATTGAGGATTAGGGCATCCGATGTCCCTAAGATAGCTTTTTGCACTCGGTTCAGGCATTATGAGTTCTCAGTGATGTCATTTGGGTTGAAAAATGCCCCAGCAACTTTCATGTACTTGATGAACCGAGTATTCAAGCCTTACTTGGATTCCTTCATGATAGTCTTCGTTGATGATATTTTGATCTATTCCCGCAGTCGAGAGGAGAATGAGAAGCATCTTCGCGACGTTCTTTAGACTTTGAGGGACAATTAGTTATATGCTAAGTTTTCAAAATTTTAGTTCTGGTTGGTTTCAGTTGCATTCTTGGGTCACGTTGTATCGGTAAAGGGTATTCAGGTAGATCCAATGAAGATAGAGGCAGTCAAGGACTAACCTAGACTCGCATTAGCTACAGAGATTCGGAGTTTCTTGGGTATGGCGGGCTATTACCATCGGTTTGTGGAGGTTTTTTCATCTATTGCAGCCCTGATGACCAGGTTGACCCAGAAGAGTGCTCGGTTCAGGTGGTCGGGCGAGTGTGAGGTGAGCTTTCAGAAGCTCAAGATAGCTTTGACTATGGTGCATCGGTATTACCTACAGGTTTAGAGCCATGCATCTCGTATTGGACTTGGTGCGGTGTTGATGCATAATGACAAGGTTATTGCATATGTTTTGCGACAATTGAAGATCCATGAGAAGAATTATCTAGTTCATGATTTAGAGCTAGCAGCCATTGTTCACGCGCTGAAGATTTGGAGGCATTATTTATATGGCATTTCGTGTGAGGTGTTCACGGATCAAAAGAGTTTGCAATAATTGTTTAAGCAGAAGGAGCTAAATTTGAGGCAGAGGAGGTGGTTGGAGCTATTGAAGGACTATGATATCACCATATTATATCATCAGGGGAAGGCCAATATAGTGGCCGATGCTTTGAGTAAGAAGTCAGTAAGTATGGGCAGTCTTGCATATATTCCGGTCGGTGAGATACCTCTTGCTCTGGATTTTTAGGCTTTAGCCCATCAGTTTAAGAGGTTGGATGTTTCTGAGCCCAACCGTGTGCTAGCTTGCACAGTCGCTCGTTCTTCATTATTTAAGCGTATTCGAGATCGACAATATGATGATCCTCATTTGCTTGTCCTTAGGGACATAGTGCGGCACGAAAGTTCCAAGCAGGTCATAGTTGGAGATGATGGAGTTTTGAGGATGCAGGGTCGTATTTGTATGCCTAATGTGGATGGACTTCGTGAGTTGATTCTAGAGGAGGCCCATAGTTCCCGGTATTCCATTCATCCGGGCACCGCTAAGATGTATCAGGACTTGCGACATCATTATTGATGGAGGAGGATGAAGAAGGATATTGTTGCGTATGCAGCTTGGTGTTTGAATTGTTAGCAGGTAAAGTACGAACATCAGAGACCTGGTGATTCGTTCCAGAAGAATGAGATCTCTGAGTGGAAGTGGGAGCGTATCACTATGGAATTTGTTTTTGGAATCCCACAGACTCAGAGGAAGTTTGACGTAGTGTGGGTTACTGTGGATAGACTGATTAATTCAGTGCATTTCATTCCTGTGGCAGTTTCCTATTCTTTTGAGCGGTTGGCAGAGATTTATATCCAGGAGATTATTCGTCTTCACGGTGTGCCCGTGTCTATAATTTCTGACCAGGGTGCGTAGTTTACCTCGCATTTCTGGAGGGCAGTACAATATGAGTTAGGTAGGTGGGTCGAGTTGAGCACATCATTTCATCCTCAAACGGATGGACAGTCCGAGCGTACTATTCGGATATTGTAGGATATGCTCCGAGAATGTGTTATTGACTTTGGAGTTTCTTGGGATCAGTTCTTTCCATTAGCAGAGTTTGCCTACAACAACAGTTACCAGTCGAGCATCCAGATGGCTTCCTCTGAGGCATTATATGGGAGATGGTATCGGTCGCCGGTTGGGTGGTTTGAGCTGGGGAGGCTCGGTTGTTGGGCACAGATTTAGTTCAAGATGCCTTGGATAAGGTTAAGATCATTCAGGATAGGCTTCGTACTATTCAGTTTAGGCATAAGAGTTACACTAACCGCAAGGTTCATGATGTGGCATTCATGGTCCGAGAGCGAGTGTTGCTTCGGGTGTCGCCCATGAAGGGTGTGATGACATTTGGGAAGAAGGGCAAGCTAAGCCCTAGATTCATTAGTCCTTTTGAGATTCTTGATCGAGTGGGAGAGGTGGCTTACAGACTTGCGTTGCTGCCAAGTTTATCAGCTGTGCACCTAGTGTTTCATGTGTCCATGCTTCAGAAGTATCACGGCGATCCATCCCACGTGTTAGACTTCAGCACTGTCCAGTTGGACAAGGACTTGACCTATAAGGAGAAGCCGGTAGCTATCCTAGACCGACATGTTTGTCAGTTGAGATCAAAGAATTTCCCTTCAGTTCGTGTGCAGTGGAGAGGTCAGCCTGCCGAGGCAGTGACTTGGGAGTCCGAGTTCGATATGCGGAGCCAATATCCTCATCTTTTCCCCGACTTAAGTACTTTTCTTATGTCCGTTCGAGGATGAGCTGTTATTTTAGAGGTGGGGAATGTGATGAACCGAAAGGACATCTCTTGTTTTATAAGTCAAAATTGCATTTTGAGGCCTTCAGTATCTCTTTTTGTCTCACCTCGTATTGCGTGCGCAGTCAAGGCATGTTTCCAAAAAGCTTTTGAAATATAAGAAAAATAATGAGATCGACCTTTAAAATTGATTAAAGATGACTTTGGTCAACATTCTTGGTAAAAGGACCCAGAACCATGATCCGACAGTCTCGTATGGTCCGTAGTAAAATATGGGACTTGGGTGTATGCCTAGAATCAAATTCCGAGGCCCCAAGCCCGAGAAAAGAATTTCTAAAGAAAATTGTTTACTGGAAAATATAAAGGCTTTTTGAAAAGAAATGATGCGTGTTATTGATGGTATTAGGCCTGTATCTTGGTTTTGTAGCCTGGTACAGGTTTGAAATAATAATTAAGTTGAATATGTGCAATTTGGTAAGAATCGGAAGTGGTTTGGTATAAAACGAACCGATATTTGAGAAAATGGAAATTTTTAATGTTCTTGGATAATTTCATGAATTTGAGGTTCAATTCATAGTAGTTGATGTTATTTTGATGATTAGATCGTACAAACAAGTCCATATGATGCTTTTAGACTAGCATGCATGATTGGTTTGGAGCCCCGAGGGCTCGACTGAGTTTTGGATAGGCCACGAAGTGAATTTAGACTTAGAAAAATAGCTGTTGTAGGTTCAGAGAAGTTGCAGGTCTCTAAACTTGTCACGAACCAATTCCCAAACCCGGTCGTGATGGCGCCTCTTGTGAAGACAAGGCCAGCCAATAGAACAACAATGCCTCTTTTAACAGTTACTTAGCATGAATAAGTCTGAATCATAGATAATCAAATCATAATGCGGAATAAACGTGATAAAACAGAGAACCCATCCCGACTCAGCCCGAAATCGGGGTGTCATAAGTCACGAGCATCTATAAGAATGAAATCCCCACTTTACAATCTAGAAATACACTGAGTAATAATAATGAATAACATAAAAGGACTGTGGTGTTGCGAACGCTAGCAGTCACCTCGCTAAAACCTCTACAACTCTGCCTCCACACAGCCAATACCTACTACCGGGTGAATAAATACCTGCAACTGCATGCGATGTGCAGGAAGTAAAGTGAGTACTCCAACTCAGTGAGTAATAAAGGTAAATAATAACTGAGCAGCAAGAAATCACGTAAAGCAACCAACATGCTGTATAGAAGCCGGGTACAATTTTCTGAGAAAAATAGTGAAATCTGTGAAATCTTTAGAAATACCTTGGCTCAGTTCAAATCTCTTTGGAAAACGATCTTTTCAATACTTACAAAAATGATTTCAAAACAATTAGTGCTGATAGGCACAGAAAATCCGCCCCTCGGGCAAAAGTACCACAGTATAACCAGTAAGAAGGCAAATAAGTATGGAAGATGAGAACATAAAAGTTCGCCCCTCGGGCACAGCTCAAATCAGTACCAGCCCCTCGGGCTCAATATCAAATGCTCAAAAGAGTATCAGCCCCACGAGCTCACTCCCAACTCACAAAGTACAACATCAGCCTCTCGAGCTCACTCCCAACTCACAAAGTACTACATCAGCCTCTCGGGCTTACTCCCAACTCACAAAGTACAACATCAGCCTCTCGGGCTCACTCCCAACTCACCTGGGTACACGCGCTCACTGTGGGGGTGCAGACTCTGGAGGGGCTCCTACAGCCCAAGCGCTATATCATCATAAGGCCTTAAAGCCTTCTCACATCACACTCGAGGCCTGGAAGCCTCCTCACATAACACTCGAGGCCTGAAAGCCTCCTCTCATCACTCAACGTATCCTCACATATGGCCCTAGGCCTCAATCAGTCCAGAAAATAATCATAAGCCCCTCGGGCATCAGTAAAAACAATAATGCTCAGCCCAAACAATAGTTCAAATGTCAGTTAAAAACTCAAGGTTGAGTAAAAATATAGCTGAGTTCATGAAATAGTGTAATTCAAATGGACTGAGTTCAAATAATATTTCAAATAGTGAGAAAAATAGTGATGATAGCTCACAAGGAGCTCAAACAGTCGGCAATAATCCCTAAGTATGGCAATAAGCCTAAATCATAGTGAAAAACAACAAGTCATAGTGAAATAAGCGGCAAAATAAACAACCGAGACGGACCAAGTCACAATCCCCAATGGTGCTCTAGCCCACGCTCTCTATCCGGCGTGCAAGTCACCTAAATATAGCACTATGGGTGCAAATCCGGGGTTTCAAACCCTCAGGATATCATTTACAATCTCACCTCGAACGGGTGAAATCTCTAGCTCGTGATGCCTTTGCCCCTCAAACCGGCCTCCACGCGCGTCGAATCTATCCAACATCAGAGTGAATACATCACAATATGCCAATGGGATAATACCTAATCGAAAACAATCGAAAAATAGCAAAAATTTCGAAACTAGCAAAACCCGAGCCCCGGGCCCACTTATCGAAAAATTATAAAATTCACATCAATGGATTCCTCATCTCGCCACGAGTCTATACATATCAAAATCACAAGAATCGGAGTCCATTTGACCCCTCAAATCCCTATTTTAAACTCTCTTAAGTTCAAGCCCTAAATCACCATTTTTGACCTTTGATTCCTTGATTATTCAGTCTAAATCCATGTTTTTACACCATAAAATCGTATTCTAAGTCCAAGAATCCATACCTGATTAAAGCCCTCGAAACCCTCTTCAAAATCGCCCCAAAGCTCTCCAAGTTCGAAGTCCAAAATGTTGTTCTTTCAAAAATTCGCGAAGAAGACTATTTCATTTAACTGCCCAGGAAATTCCGCTTCTGCGGTAAAAATGTCGCTTCTGCGACTTTCGCATCTGCTGTCCACGTCCGCTTCTGCGGACCTTCACTTAAGGGCCTTGACCGCTTCTGCGGCCCAAATTTCGCACCAGCGGGGCCGCCTATGCTGTCCTAACTTCCGCTTCTGCGGAACCTAACATGGACCACCTTTTCCGCTTCTGCGCCTTCCCGCTCGCTTCTACGAGACCGCACTTGTGGTCCCATAGCCGCAGGTGCGAAAACACCAGATACCAGAAAACTTAAACATGCAACAACTCCAAAACTCTCTGTTTAACCACCTGAACACACCCCGAGGCCCCCGGGACCTCAACCAAAAACACGAAGATGATCCAATACCTTATTCGAACTTGCTCCAATCATCAAAACACCACGATTAACCCTAAATTCATCAAATTACATCAAATTCAAGCCTAAGTTCTTTCAAAAACTTCCGAAACACGCCTTTGATCAAAAACCCGACCAAAACAACTCCGAATGACCTGAAATTTTGCACACACATCCAAAATCACCTAATGAAGCTACTGCAACTCTCGAAATTTCATTCCGACCCTCGGATCAAAATCTCACCTAACAACCAGAATTCGCCAAAATACTAACTTCGCCAATTCAAGCCTAATTCTACATCGGACCTCCAAAATCACTTCCGATCACACTCCTAAGTCACAAATTACCTCCCAAAGCTAACCAAATCAGCGGAACCCACATCCTAGCCCTCTAACTCATAAGTCAATATCCGGTTGACCTTTCCAACTTAAGCTCTTCTTAAAAGAGACTAAGTGTCTCATTCTTATCAAAGCCAATCCAAATCAACTCTCACACACCACATACTAATAACGAGACATGAAGAAGCATAAAATGGGGGAAACGGAGCGGTAACTCATGAGACGACGGGTCGGGTCGTCATATCCTCCCCAACTTAAACTAACGCTCGTCCTCGAGCGTACCCAGAGTTGACCTAGAAGCCAACCAATAGCTGAATAACTTTACCAAGCATATACCCGGGGTGATCCCACGTCACCCTATCTCATATAGGGGAAACGGAGTGGTGACTCATGAGATGACGGGTCGGGTCGTCAGAAAAAACTAAGCTTCGCGGTACGCGATGAATCTTTGCGATCGCGCTGGGGGCTCTGCTGCCGCGGTGGAATTTTTGCGATCAGCGATGAACAAGGCCAAATCTTCGCATCCGCGCTCGATATTTCGCTGTCCGCGGTCCTTTTTTCCCGGTGAGGAATTGAGAGGGGTATATATAAATGGGACTTTTCAGCCATTTTTTATTTTTTCAAAACCCTAAAACATAAGAGGCGATTTTTTAAACACTCCTTATTCCCCAAAACACAAGTAAGTGACTTTAAAATCATTTCTTTCACTCCTTAACTTCTTTTTACAAGATTTTATCCTAGAATTTAGGGTTTTCATGGTGGAATTGGAATTTTGGGCAGAAATTAGGAATATCAAAATTTGGGGATTTAGACCTCAAATTGAGGTAGGATTCCAAAACTAATTGTATGTCCGGGCTTGGGGGTAAATGAAAAATCGGGTTTTGGTCCGAATTTTGGATTTGGACCAAGCGGGCACGGGGTCGATTTGTGACCTGTTGGAAAAAATAATGGGAAATCTATTTTCATGCAATGTAGTTGAGGCTTGATTGTGTTCGAGGCATTGAGGTAAGTATTTGGTCTAACCTTAGCTTTAAGGAATAAGAGTTGTAGTCTTATTTGCTATCTTTTAAGTGTTGAGTACGGCGTATAGGTGTAGTAACGAGTATCTATACGTTGGTATCAATCATGCCCATGAGTCTTATACTATGATTGTTGTGAATCCATTCTGAATTGTTTATATTTAATATGATGATTATAAAAGTTGAACAAGGCTTATGAAAGTATTCTTGGTAATTGACCATTGTTGAGCATTGGCTCAAGTTGAGACTTATGTTGTGAAGTGATGGTGGAAATGAGATGAGGTATATTGTTGATTCCCTTGCCGGGATATTATTGTTTATGATATTATTTTTCTTGGCGAGATGTTATTGCTTATGATATAGTTTCCCTTGCCGGGATATTGTTGTTATACTATTGTTCCATTGCCGAGATTCTTTTGTCATTGGTGTTGATTTGTATATTGGGCCCGGTTTGCATGCCGCAATAATATTATATGGGATCGGGTTGTACGCCAAAATAAAGAGTAATAAGGGAAGACAGGTAGGGTCGGGTTGCACGCCGCAACAGTATTATATGATTTGGATCGGGTTGCACGCTGCAACGAGAAGAATAAAAGTGAATATTGATTTCCTTATTCTTACCGATATGAAATTTATGATGTTCTTTATGCTTCTCTACTGAAATTCTATTAGTACTTGATATTCCCCGCAACATGTTCCCTCTTCCCATCTTTAACTGCTAGTTTTTGTTATCATTATTTGCCATATATAATTTAACTGCACAAGTTTATTTGGTAGTATTGTCCTAGCCTCGTCACTACTTCACCGAGGTTAGGCTCGACACTTACCAACACATGGGGTCGGTTATGCTGATACTACACTCTGCACTGTGGGCACATCCTAGTGCTGGAGCATTTGGACCATAGTGAGGTTGTTGCCTTCAGTCTAGCGGAGACTCGAGGTAGTCCTACAGACATCCACAGGCCTTGCGTTCCCTTCTATCGTATTTCCATTTGTTCTTACTTATTTCAGAGACAAACATATATTTTTCTTTGTTCATACCCTATTTGTAATATTCTTATATAGTCTGTGACATTGTGACACCAGTTCTGGGTGGAGTTGTATTTTGGATTTCGCACTAGTATTTAGTTAAATTGTTGAATTTCGTCTTCCACACTTTTTATTCTGCTGTTGATCATATGTTAATTTGTGAAATTGCTATAAAATAAGGAAAAATGATAATAAAATCTATAATTGTCGGCTTGCCTAGCTTTTACTAGTAGACATTATCACGACTTACGAGGGTGGAAATATTCGGGTCATGACACAATTATAATCTAACAATTGGATATTTACATTTTATACTGCAACCTTTACAAAAGTGGATATTGTTTGGCTCAAAAGTTAAGAATATACATTATAAGCTAGAAAAAAAATCAAAAATATGAAAGGGTAAATCGTAATCAAATATAATAGACCTAGAGATGTAAGAATGATGTTATTGTTGTAGATCTAATATTGTAAGATGATATTATGAACTCAAGAGAAGATGTTCGTTAGAGATAGAGATAGAGAGAGAGTAGGAGAAAATAAGAGAGTTGTATTATTCAAGAATAACACTGATGCCTTATTACAATGGGGAGATCCTCTTTATATAGGGAAAGGCCTTCCTTGGAATAATAATTAAAAAAATACAAAAAGTGGTCGACATCCTCCTAGCGAGGACACCGAGTTCTGACTGACGTCGCCTTCATCCTTACGTCCGAGTCGTACCCTTCGACGTAGAGACGTATACTTACTGGGTGTGCCCTTCGACGTAGAGACGTATAGGGCCAAATTTGACCCCATACAGTTAGTCCCTTCGCTCGTTGGAGGCGTATCCAGTAGACGTCTTCAATGGGAGGAAATGTAGACCTCGTCTTTAGAAAATTTTGACCTTACTATGGGGGCGATGACATGAGTGAGGGGAAATATATGGCATCGTTAAGCCGTAGACGCGTGGCCCCTTTTTTAAATGACATCATTGCCTGCATGCGTCATAACTATACTTGCTCCCGAGGCGGTTCAGGGGCTGATGTGATGTTTTGGTTTCCCGCACCCGTTTTGAATCATGCCTCTTTGATTTTCGTGCATCCTAACCCTATAAATAGGGGGAATGTTCAATCTATTTTATCTTTCGAACCTTTGAACTTTTTCTGCTTCCTATTTCATCTTTCTCTCTAGTAACTACTATCTCGTGCGAGGCCCTTCCATTTCTTTTGAAACCACACTTCTTATCGTTAGAGCTTTGTTTCTCATAGAAAATATCATGACAAAACGTGGACTAAGTAGTAAAAAGGCCAAGGGTAATACCCCATCTAGGGTTCCACCATCTTCCGGTGATGAAGGGGAAAAGGCAGAGAAGGCCCTTTTTCCTCTTAGTATAGACAACGTCCTCCCGAAGGAGATACATGTTCGTACGGATTTTCCAACGAGGAGCCCAGCCCTTCCCTGGGAGCACAGCGATTTATTACAATCCAACTTGGATGAATTTCAAGAGACGTGCCATATTCCGGGTCACATTGAGACGGTGCCGGTCGGGACGGACTATGCCAATGTGCATCGGCCTGGGTACTGCACATTCTATGAGTACCCATTCTTGATCGGTTACAGTCTCCCAATTTACCCCCTGATGGAGGAGCTTTGTCGTTTTTACAACGTGTGCCCGGCTCAGCTCACTCCCTACACTTTAAAGGTATGTCGTATTATGACCACTTATGCGGCCAGGGCTGAGTGCAGCGTCTCAGTCCACCACCTCTTACAGTTATTCAGCCCCGGTTACCTGAGAGGTACCATGCTGCAGCTGAAAAGTCATGGCACAAGAGGCTTGGTTGTTAAAGCCGACGATAAGACTAACCGCCGCTTTTGGCATAAATTCTTCTACATCAGGACGAAGCACCTGGTGTCGAATCCCGACGGGTTCCGAAAAGATAGAATCCAGAACGTAAGTATTTTTACTTGTAAAATTTTAGGACTGTTTGCAATTTTGACCGTACGACCATTGTGATTTCTTTTGCTTTCCCCCCTTTTTGTAGCGAGGGCTTCTCCACCTCGGTTCATTGAAAATATTAGGTCGTGGGTGGAGAGAATGATTCCGTATGTGGAGGAATGCCGCACCTGGGCTGCATTTCGTGAACGATACGGCCCGCCAGGTAACTCTTTGATTATGGTTTGGGGGTTTCTTTAGGTTTCGTTACCTGATTTATTCGTGTTGGCAGGTCGGAGCGCCCCCAAGAAGAAGAAGAAGAGCGTCGTTACCTCGCTTGGGGCGAGGACTGACTCTGAAGACGAATACATACCTTGTGTCTCGCCCAGTGACGGTATTCCGGAGGTTCCTCAACCTGAGGTTGCGCCCATGGCTGTGTCCACAAGTGAAGCAACTCCTTCACCGCCATCCCCGCAGCCTATGGAGGAGACTTCCGAGGGCGAGGAGCCGCCGAAAAGGAAAAGACATCGGTTGATGACTGGCAAGGGTTTAGCCACAGAAGATGAGGGGGCGAGTGAGACCCATCGGGAGTCAAGGCCAATCTTTATGGCCGATGCCATCCATTCTGGGAGGTCGGCTTCCCAAGGGAGGGCAGTTCCTGATGCCACTCCAGCACATGTTCCGGAGGGTGGCTCATCGGCTGCCGCTAAAGAAGCGGGTGATGGTGAGAGGGTGGACCCTGAGGTCTCCCCCGCGGATGCAGATGCACTAACGAAAGGCCCAGCCCGCGTGGGGATGACAACTGGTGGATCTAACCGCCAAATTTTGATTCCAGGCGGGTATAACCTATTGCAACACAGAGAGCAAGCCGCAGCGAATATGACCCTACTATGTGCGGCCGCTAAGCGCGAGATATTAAAAGGTGTTAGCGATGGGGATTTATCTCAGAGGGTTGCTGGCGCGGCCTTGCAGGTATATTTCGATTTTTTTCATGTATTGTAAAGTGAACTTTGGTGCATACTGACTTGCCTTTTCTCTTTTTCCTCTTCTTTAGACTCTCATTTTGGAAATAGAGAGGGGTCGGCGAGTGCAAAGGAAGGCCGCCACCTTTAACAAGGTGGTAAAGAAGTATCGGCTATGCCGTTCCAAGCATCAAGCGCTGGCGGACCTACTCAAATAGGACCTGCAATTTTGGGTTTTTTGTGAGGGCTTGGAGTAGTCGGAAGCCCAGCTGAAGCGAAGGGTAGTTGAGCTAGAGCAAGTTGATGACCAGCTGTTGGCCGCTTTGGCTCGAAATATTGAACTGGAGACTCTTCTCCAGTCAAAGGAAGATGAACTGGAGGTTGGCCGTGGGGTAGCGGCAGAAGCCGCTGATTTGCGAGCCAAGGTGGCTGCCATGACCACCGAGCTTAATGCCAAGGCGGCTGAAGTTGAGGCACTTAAGAAGACTGTTGTGTCCAGGCCCGATGAGGGTGTGCATGGCGAGGCGCGGGAGATGTGGGTGTACGCCGAAGATAAGCTTGTCATTTTTGAGGAATTCTTAGCTGCGGGCCGAGATATTAGGGTGGAGGTTCAGGATCAGCGACGTATAGCTCAGGTCACCCGTGAAGCTTACGGGTATAGTTTCGATTCCCTAGACTGGGCGGGCTATGCTTCCGAAGACGTTAACCGTCTAGGCTCCGGGTCCTGGATCTCAGCAACTTATCAGGCCGGGGGCGGCGAACGGAACGACGGACCGACGGGGGGTGGTGAGCGGGATGGCGGAGCACCTTAGGACTTGTACTCACTTTGTTTTGCTATTTTTGGAGATGTAAATAGGTCCTGTTGTACATGTATTTTTTTATGATAATGGAAGTTATACTTTTGCTGTTACTCTCTTCTTTTTGTATCTTTTATTTTTGGTATCTCATCTCCGCAGAGTGGATGCTTGCTTGTTTGTAAGGTTCTTTAGTGTGCTTCCCGAACGTTGCTTGTGTTATCCGCCGATAGGAAGCGGATTTAATTAATAGTGACATTGCTTCGTCTGCTACTTACGTGCCTTGCGCCGTAATCGAACAGGATTGGCGACCGTTGATGACGGCAACCTTAGCCGTAATATTGTCGATGGCCTTAGCCATGTATGTAACTTTGACCGTCGTCGAGTTGCTCGTTTGTCGTAGTCGAACTGGATCGACTTACTGGCGATGATGGCTTTAGCCTTTTGTATGTTTGGGGGCGGCCTTGGCCGTATACGTAACTTCGACTGTCGTCGAGATACTTCATTTTTCGTAGTCGAGCTGGGTCGACTTATTGACAACGGTGGCCTTAGCCATTTACACGCTGGAGATAGTCTTGGCCATGTACGTGAATTTGACTGTCGACGAGTTACTTCGTTTGTCGTAGTCGAGCTGGGTCGGTTTATTGATGATGGTGGCCTTAGCCATTTACACGTTGGAGATGGCCTTGGCCATATACGTGACTTCGACTATCGTAGAGTTACTTCGTTTGTCATAGTCGAGCTGGGTCGACTTATTGATGATGGTGGCCTTAGCCATTTACACGTTGGAGATGGCCTTGGCCATGTATTCGACTGTCGTCGAGTTACTTCATTTGTCATAGTCGAGCTGGGTCGACTTATTGACGACGGTGGCCTTAGCTATTTACACGTTGGAGATGGCCTTAGCCGTTCATACATTGGAGATGGCCGTAGCCATTCATACATTGGCGATGGTCTCAGCCGTTCATACATTGGAGATGGTCGTAGCCGTTCATACATTGGAGATCATACTAGTCCAGTCCCCTTGTCATGCCAGTCAGGAGGGCGTATGGAGTGGCTGGTGTGATAAACTTGTTTCGTAAGTATCCCCAGGTGTCCCCTCTGCCGCCTCGTTAAAAACCTCCCCAAGAAAACCCAATTGGGACAAAACTCGGGTAAGGGAAAAAGAGTGCGACTCGGGATGCGCCTTTCAGAAATGGAAATACTTGAGGTGGGCGACGTTCCAATTGTTTTGGAGTGTTTTTCCTTCCATTGTCTCTAATTGAAATGCCCCTTTATTTGCTGCTGCTGTGATTTTGTATGGTCCGTCCCAGTTGGTGCCCAGCTTTCCTTCGCTTGGGTCTTTTGACGCTAATGTTTTGGCTTTGAGGACGTAGTCACCCACTTTGAGTAGTCGTATTTTATCCCTCTTGTTGTAGTACCTTTCGATTTGTTGTTTCTGGGCCACCATTCTTATGTGGGCCATTTCTCTTCTTTCCTCGGCCTCATCAAGGTCTTGAAGTCTGTTCATGTCGTTCTCTGCTCCACTTGTATGCGAATACCTCAAGCTTGGTTCGTCGACTTCGACCGGTATAACCGCGTCGGTTCCGTAGACCAGTGGGTATGGTGTTTCTCCTGTGGAGGATTTGGGCGTGGTCTGGTGTGCCCATAGCACTTCCGGTAGTAGCTCAGGCCATATCCCTTTGGCGTCCTCGAGCTTCTTCTTCAGTATGTTTAGTATCGTTTTGTTGGATGACTCTGCTTGGCCGTTGGCGGAGGGGTGGTATGGCGTGGAGAGCATTCGCTTAATATGCCATTTGTCGAAGAACTCTGTTGTCTTCTGGCCGATGAACTATCGTCCGTTGTCGCATGTGATTTCTTTGGGGATGCCGAAGTGGCAGATGATATTTTTCCATATGAAAGCGATGACTTCTTGTTCGCGTATTTGGGCGTACGCACCTGCTTCCACCCACTTGGAAAAATAGTCAGTTAAAACTAATAGAAATCGTACCTTTCCTCGTCCTGCTGGTAGTGGACCGACTATGTCCATTCCCCATTTGATGAAAGGCCATGGGGAAGTGATTGGGTGGAGAGGCTCTCCTGGTTGGTGTATCATGGGGCGTACTTTTGGCATTGTTCGCATCGGCAAACATATTCCGTTGCATCTTTTTTCATGGTTAGCCAATAGTAGCCAGCCCATATTAAGCAGCGCACGAAGGCGCGGTTTCCTGTGTAGGCGCCACAGTGACCTTCGTGTACTTTTTCGAGTATTGGCGTTGTTTGGTGCGGCCCTAGGCACTTGGCCAGGGGTCCGCCAAAAGTCCTTTTGTAGAGCTCGTGGTTTATCAGGCAATACCGGGCGGCCTGTACGCGGAGCTTCTTGGCTTCTTTTTTGTTAGGTGGGAGTGTTCCATCCTGCAAATAGGACACAAACTGGTTGCGCCAGTCCCAAGTCAAATTTAAGGAGAGTACCTCAGTATGATCAATGGCTGAATGAAGGAGGGTGACCACGATTTTTTTGTCGAAGTTTTTAGTGGTTGCGGCCAGTTTTGTTAGGCCATCTGCCTCAGCATTTCACGCCCTCAGAACATGTTCGAAGTGGCACTCGTCGAGCTCAGTAATTAATCTGTGGATTTGTGACTGGTACTTTTGCAATCTCTACTCCTTGATTTGGTAAGTCCCAGTGACCTGGTTCACCACGAGTTGGGTGTCGTAATAGAGAACGAGTCATCGATCTCCATACTTGATGGCTAGTTTTATACCTGCAATAACAGCCTCGTACTCGGCCTCGTTGTTAGTCATCTCGAGGCGTCGTATGGACTAGCGAATTATTTCGCCCGTGGGGACCTCGAGGGCGAGTCCCAGTCCCGATCCCCCATGTGCCTCTTGTTCCGCCTCTGGCAGTATCTCTGTGCTGAAGTCGGCTACGAAGTCGGCGAGTAATTGCGACTTAATGGCGGTTCTCGGGGGATACGAGATATCGTGCTCGCTGAGCTCTATGGCCTATCTGGCGAGTCTGCTTGATAACTCAGGCTTATGTAGGACGCTTCTCAAGGGGAAGGTTGTCACCACTTTTATGGGGTGGCATTGAAAATAGGGTCTGAGCTTCCATGAAGCTACGACCAACGCCAGAGCTAATTTTTCAAGGTGTGGATACCGTGTTTTAGCGTCCACTAAGGTTTTGCTAATATAGTAAATAGGGGATTGCGTACCTTTGGTCTCGCAAACCAATACTGCACTGACGGCGACCTCGGATACGGCCAAATACACCAGCAGGGGCTCGCCCGGGTTTGCTTTGGACAGCAGTGGTGGCGAAGATAGGTACGCCTTCAGTTTTCTCAAGGCTTCGACATATTCCTCATTCCACTGTAACCCATTGTCCTTTCTCAGTACGTTGAAAAATTTGTGGCATCTATCGGAGGATCACGAGATGAATCTAGATAGGGCGGCTATTTGCCCTATTAGCTTTTGCACCTGTTTTTTGTTGTTCAGCATTTCAGGTATTGCATCTATCGCCTTGATCTGATCTGGGTTGACCTCGATACCTCATTGTGATACGAGAAATCCTAAGAATTTCCCTGAGGCTACACCGAAGGTGCATTTCTCGGGGTTTAGTTTCGTCCCGTACCTCCTCAATATTCTGAAGGCTTCCTTTAGGTGGTCGATGTGATCCTCTTTTCTTGTCGAATTCACCAGCATATCATCGATATAGACTTCCATAGTCTTACCGAGCTGCTCTTTGAACATCTTGGTGACCAGTCTCTGGTACGTAGCCCCTGCATTTTTGAGCCCGAAGGGCATTACCTTGTAGCAGTAAGTCCCTTGATGGGTGATGAAAGTCGTCTTCTCATGATCCTCTTCGGCCTTCATGATTTGATTGTAGCTGGAGTAGGCATCTAGGAAGCTCAACAGCTTATGTCCTGCGGTGGCATCGATCAATTGGTCGATGTGAGGTAGTGGGAATGAATCCTTCGGGCACGCTTTGTTCAGATCAGTGAAATCTACGCACATTCTCCATTTCCCATTTTTCTTTTTGACCATGACGATGTTGGCGACCTATTGGGGGTAATTTGATTCCCTGATGTAGCCGTTGGTAAGTAGTTTGTCTACTTCCTCACTGACCGCTTCATTAATTGCGGCATTGAATTTCCTTCTTATTTGCCGCACGGGCGGATGTAATGGATCGACGTTCAACTTGTGGGTGGCGATGTCTCGCGGAATCCCCGGCATATCTGAATGGGAGAAAGCGAATAAATCTGCATGGTTAGTTAGGAATTCACGATACTTACTTGGGTTGGCGAGGCCGTGGCCGATGTGGGCTTTCTTTGCTGGGTCGGTGTCATCCAATTGGACTGGGTCGAGATCTTCGACCGTTGCTTTGCAGGCTTCCACGACGTTGGGATATCTAATGGTGTCTGTTGTCGGGTCGAATTTAGTCCCCGACACGGCTAATTGCTATGCCTCTGCACTCGCCCCCTTCAGTTGTTAGGTGTGGGCGCAATCTTGAGCTATTTTGTAGCATTCCTGGGTGGTGCGTGGCTCTCCCCTAATGCTGAATACTCCCCATGGGGTAGGGAATTTGATCACTTGGTAAAGGCTTGAAGGAACTGCTCGCATGGCGTGTATCCACGGGCATCCTATGATGACGTTGTATGTCGTTTCTTGGTTCATCACGTGGAAAGTTGTTTCCAGCGTGACTCCTCCCGCTAAGATGGGCAGTGTTATTTCTCCGGATGTTCGTTCCACTACAGTGTTAAAACCAGTTAGTGTTATGCAGCGCGGTATTACCCTATCCTCGAGTCCCATTTGTGCAAGGACCCTTGGGTGGATAATAGAGGTGCCACTTCCGTCGTCGATCATGACTCTTTTAACATCCGTATCACCTATACGCAAAGTAATAACTAAAGCATCATAGTGAGGGAAAGACAAACCGTCGGCATCAGACTTATCGAAGGTGATACTATCTTCGAAGTCGTCATACCGTTCATGGGCGATGGTCCGCTTCAGTCTGTGTGAGTTGGTGAATTTGACGTGATTGATCACTGAGTCGTCGCCGCCTCCGACGATCATGTTTATCATTCGTGTTGGGGAAGGTGGCTTTGGCGGCCCGCGGGGTTGTTCCCGTTCGCGTGCAAAATTGATTTTCCCTTTGTAGCTGAGTAATTCCCTCAGGTATCCCTAGTTCAGCATTCTGACCACTTCTTGCCGTAGGCCTATGCAGTCTTCGGTTTTGTGTCCTTGTTCCTGATGGAACTCACATAGGACGTTTGATTTCCTTGTGGCAGGGTCCGATTTCATCTTCTGCGGCCACTGCACCTTGGTGCTTAGCTTCTCCAGTGCGTATACTATTTCTGAAGGAGACACGCAAACGTTATGTGCGGATAATAAGGGAGGCATACCTCTTTCGCTTTGGAGTGGGGCGACGTGTCGTTGTAATGCGTCCGTATGTCTGGGTGGCGGATGGGAGGATCTGGTGTATGGCTGATGTCGGTCTCTGTTGGAGCGTGGGAGTTGTTCTCTCCGTCCTTCGTTGCGTCGATCTCTCCTTGTTTCTAAGTGTATCGCCGTTAGCCGTTGAGTTGTCCCATTGAGATCATCCTCGTCCGCTCGTACCTTGGCGCAATAGGCGTTGTGGATTTCCTCCCATGTGGTAGGGGGATATTTCATGAGGCGGCTCAGCAGCTTCTTGGTCGCCCTCGAACCGTCCCTGCTTAGCCCGTTCTGGAAAGCGGCGACCGCCATACCTTTGGATACATTTGGAAGACTCATCCTTACCCTGTTAAACCTGGCTAGGAAGTTCCTGAGCCCTTCTCATGTGGTTTGTCTGACAGCAAAGATGTCGTTGACCCTTGCTTCCGCTTTCTTCGCACCTGCATGGGCGGTGACGAACTTATCCGCCACTTCCTCGAATGTTGATATTGCCTTAGTTGGTAACTGAGAGTACCACGTCAAGGCCCCTCCTGTCAACTTCTCGCCAAACTTCTTCAGCAGCACCGACGGTACCTGTTCTTTTGATAGGTCGTTGCCCTTTATAGCAGTGACGTAGTGGATCAGATGGTCCTCGGGATCGGTGGTTCCGTCGTACACCCTCAAGTAGGGAGGCATCTTGAAGGTCTTCGGGATAGAGTAAGGGGCAGCTTCTTCAGTGTATGGTTGTTCTATGAACCTTCCCACGTCACGTTTTGGCAGCAACTTGGGAGCTCCGAGGATCTTGTCGACCCTCTCCTGGTGTTCCTTCATATGGTCACGGAGTGCCTTGTTTTCATTTTCCATTTCTTCCATCTTCTTTAGGATAGCTGTTAGCGTACCATCGCTGATCTGTGCCTCGGTGGGTTGGTTATTTACTTGTGTAACCTCAGGTTCGCCCATGGCAGCGGTGGTATTTACAGTCGGTACACGCCTGATGTTGCCTTGCGGTGATTTCTCAACCAAGCCACTTAGGTTGCTTGTTAGCCACTCTTCCAATAGATTTTTAACCACCGAGGGTGCTTCTTTAGCAGCAGACATGGAAGCTCCCTTTTCGTGCAAGATCGTCAGATCTTCGGATGGGGAAGATGAGATCTCTGCACCTGGTGTGATGCTGGGGGTTGAATTTGTGATGACATCGTCACTGGCCTCGTTGAGAGGACCAAGAAGATTGGCTGTGACACCCACTATAGCTTTCGATCTAGTGTTGTTTTCGGCCATCTTTTGTTTTCGTGTGGTGTAGAGAAAGGTAGTTGGTTAATCTCTAGGTGGATACTATGATTTTGATTCTCTAAATCCCCACAAACGGCGCCAAATTGTTTGGCTCAAAAGTTAAGAATATACTTTGTAAGCTAGAAAACAATCAAAAATATGAAAGGGTAAATCGTAATCAAATATAATAGACCCAGAGATGTAAGAATGATGTTATTGTTGTAGATCTAATATTGTAAGATGATATTATGAACTCAAGAGAAGATGTTCGTTAGAGATAGAGATAGAGAGAGAGTAGGAGAAAATGAGAGAGTTGTATTATTCAAGAATAACACTGATGCCTTATTACAATGGGAAGATCCTCTTTATATAGGGAAAGGCCTTCCTTGGAATAATAATTAAAAAAATACAAAAAGTGGTCGACGTCCTCCTAGCGAGGACGCCGAGTTCTGACTGACGTTGCCTTCATCCTTACGTCCGAGCCGTACCCTTCGGCGTAGAGACGTATACTTACTGGGCGTGCCCTTCGACATAGAGACGTATAGGGCCAAATTTGACCCCATACAGATATTATTGCCACCATTGATCTTTTTATTACAAATATTGCATGATGCATAACTTCATTCAAAATATGAATCCAAACCTATGATTAATGCACAACAGTAACATACTTTTCCTAAAATGTGATTGAGATTCTTAAATTAATTACGTTTATAACAACATGTGCTGTAATTAAAACAAATGAATCTAATTAATGTATGAATCACCTCATCAGTATAACCCCACACCTCTCTTAACATATTTCTTAATGTCATACGATTTGTAAATATGTTACTTTCAAGTTGTATCCCAAGCTTGCATGTTTTGGTTCAAGATTGATTTTGATACGAGATCCGGCAAAATTGTTTAAATAATTTAAACATATTCTAATATAAGGAGAATAAACGGTAAACACGTCCAATAAAAAAAATTAAAAATCTATATTAGACTGAACCTTGTAGTCAACATTTGGATATCCGATATTTCTGGATTTGTTTATATCTTTGTAACGTTAGTACTTGATAAGCGTATATATTTAGCCTGAAATGCAATATGATATAGTCAGTTAAAAAAAAGCAAGCGATATATATATAAAACAATCAAGTATATATTTCATGCATATCGCTTATATATTTCATCGTTCCTATATAATTTTTTACAATAACTAATGTGATGATAATGATGAATGACCCGTTACCTTGTGAATAGACAAACATTTTCAGATGCTCCACAATATAATATTTACAGTATCACTCTAATTCTTGCCTTCTTGCATCCGTATGAACAAAAAAATCAAGACGTTTAAACATGACAACTACAAAATAATATTAGCGTTATGAAATATTTGATTATGGTGGATGTTTATAAATTCCCAAGGGAATAACACCCACTATTCTTCTCCATTAACCTCCCACTACTTCTTACCATTATAGATGTATCTCACATCTTTATGATCTTCTCCCATGTTCTCAATAGTTAATACCATGTTAATGTCATCCCTTTGTATTACCTATATCGTCCTATAAATAGAGGGTTTGGGCATCAAATTTTATACATTTGAATACATAGAAGAAATAAGATTCTCTCCTCTCTTTCTCTCTACATTGTTGTCTATTTTATTGTTCTATATTATTACTTTGAGCTAAGTTTTGTAACACGTTATCAGCACGAATTGCTCACAAAATATGAACACGAAGGGGACGGGCCTCTATTTATTTTTGTTCTGTCACCGCTGAATTCTTCAAGGCGATCCAGTTTCATTCCTAGAAAAAATACGAAGCTAACATACCTTATGGTGAGTTATAGTGATTAATACAGTTAGTAAAGAGTTATAAAATGGTTGAGCCATTAACTAAGGTTTGTATCTCTAACACTGAGGCTTCTTTTGTCAATGACGTTGTCGATGCCGTTTGTCATAGTATGATTTCTTTTCTTCAAATTTATGTTTTTGTGGACTTTCACTTCTTCCGGGTCAAATAGATGACCAAATATGATCTTTCAATTATAAGTATTATTTTACAATACTTGTTATGTCGCATGTCAAATTACATAGCTAAATTGTTACTGAAATTGCATGATAAAGATCTTAGTGTAATAAGGGTATTCATATTAACCAGTATCGTTGCTAGATGCATTTAGTACATTTTAAGTTATGCTAATTGACTTGTATAATTTTATGACATATAACTGTCACGACCCAAATTCCATACCCGGTCGTGATGGCGTCCCTCGTGAAGACAAGGCCAGCCAACAACCCCCAAATCCTCTTATTAAATCGCTATTAAACATAATGAATAGAAATACATCTTAGTGGCATTTAACTATCAATTTTATCCCAATACAACCCGACCGGGGTGTCACAAGTCACGAGCATCTAATGAGTAGGAACACTACTACTGGACCAAACAAAGTACATGTATA
>MU781806.1:62570-83042 GCA_026770625.1 Nicotiana glauca
AAAGCCACCTCACATCCCTCCTCATGCCCTCACATATGGGCCTCGGCCTCAATCAGTCCAAAAATAGTCAAAAAGCCCCTCGGGCATCAGTAAAACAGTGATACTCAGCTCAAATGATAGTTCAAATATCAGTTAAAACTCCAAGTTTGAGTAAAATATAGCTGAGTTCATAATATAATATACTTCAATTGGACTGAGTTCAAATAATATTTCAAATAGTGAAGGAAACAGTGATGACAGTTCATAAAGAGTTCAAACAATCGGCAATAAGCCCCAAGTATGGCAATGAGCCCAAGTCATAATGATAACAACAAATCAGTTGCAAATACGCGGTAAATACCAACAACCGGGATGGACCAAGTCACGATCCCCAGCGGTGTTCTACCCCACGCTCAGGTCCAGTGTGCAAGTCACCTCAACACAGCACTAAGATGTGCAAATCCAGGGTTTTAAACCCTTAGAATATTATTCACAAGTATTACTCACCTCGAACCGGCGAAATCTCAAGCCCGCGACACCTTTGCCCCTCAAATTGGCCTCCACGCGCGTCGAAACTAGCAAAAAACAGAGCGAATACATCACAATATGCAAATGGGATAATACACAATCGAAAACAATCGAAATATAACAAAAATCTCGAAATTAGCAAAACCCGAGCCCCGGGCCCGCTTCTCGAAAAATTATAAAATTTACATCACCGCATTCCTCGTCTCGCCACGAGTCCGTACATATAAAATTCATCAAAATCGGAGTCCAAATGCTCCCTCAAATCCCATTTTCTCATTTAAAAACCCAAGCCCTAGTTCTTCAATTTTTCACCCAAATTTCCAAGAATTAAAAGTTGATTCTTCACAAAAATGACGTTTCTTGGTCACGAGACTTACCTCCGATCAATTCCCGTCAAAATCCCTTCGATTCCCGTCCAAAAGCTCTCAAGAATGACCAAAAATGGTGGAAAATGGGTTGGGTTCGCGGATGAAATATTTTTAACATTCTGTCCGGGTACTGTAGCTAACACTATGCGATCGCATTAGAGCATTGCAATCGCATAGAACAAATTTCCAGGGTCTAAAATTACTCTATGCGATCGCAACACTCCCTATGCGATCGCATAGCACAACCAAATAGCCCCCATAATTCCTTCTATGCGATCGCATGAAACCCTCTGCGATCGCATAGAACAAAAGTTCTCTGCAAGTTTCTGCTGCATTTTTCAACTCAAAAATTCCCGTTAGCCATCCGAAATCACCCCGAGGCCCCCGGGACCTCAACCAAAAATACCAACATATCCCATAACATCATACGAACTTGTTCCAATTCTCAAAACACATCTAACAACGCTAAAACTATTAAAACACATCGAATTCAAGCCTAGTTTTCTTCAAAACTTCCAAATCTCACATTCGATCAAAAACCCAATCAAACGACGTCCGAATGACCTGAAAATTTTGCAGACATATCCAAAATTACCTAACGAAGCTATTGCAACTCTCGGAATTCTATTCCGACCCTCGGATCAAAATCTCACCTATCAACCGGAATCCGCCAAAATTCCAACTTCACCAATTTAAGCTTATTTCTACACCGGACCACCAAATTCAATTATGATTGCATTCTTAAGCCTTAAATCATCTTCCGGAGCTAACCGAACCATCGAAATTCAATTCCGAGCCCTCTAACTCATAAATCAATATCCGGTTGACTTTTCCAACTTAAGTCTTCTTAAAAGAGACTAAGTGTCTCATTTCCAACCAAACTCTATCCGAATTACTTCAAATTCACCAAACACATGTAGTGAAACATATAGAAGCATAAAACGGAAAAAACGGGGCGGAGATACCTGAGACGACGGGTCAGGTCGTCACAATAACATACTAACTAGACATACCGGCGATTTAGACATATTTTGGTACTATCTAATTAACGAATTTTGTCAAGTTACCATGATAGATTTATATCATATTTGTGCACCACTTAATTCGTTTTATTCACATTAACGGACATGACATTTGCGTTGGGTTAGAGAGATATTGATGTCATATGTTGTATATTATTCAATTTATTTCTTCTTATATGTATTAGTTTAACATTTTTCATTACCTTATCAGTTAAACATGTAACCATACAGTAAACCGTGAGTAGATTTCGTTATTTTCTTATTGCAAAGCATTGTTTACCTTTTTAGTTCATGAAGAATACATGTAAGAGATTTTGTTTATTTATTTATATTTGACCCACCACTTAATGGCCCCTATAATTGTGTGCACTTTTACTAGTAAGTGGTCTGGCCTGATAACTTTGAGCTAACTGGATAATATAAAAAGTAATTATTCTGAGGTTATATTTGTGTGCTTATTTTTTGTTATTAGTGATATCGATAATAGTAACAAAGTTTGAGTTATTAGTACCGATGAAATTATTCTCACACTTTTGAAGTACTCATGAATTGTATAATTTACATATTTTTGTCATTTTTAACATAATATACTGTGATCTAAATTTTTTCAAAGTCTATAAGAAATAGTTTATCTCATTTATATCTTAAAGAAGTAAAAATTACATGCGATGAGTTCATAAATTAATGAAGTACTAATGTTTATAAAATTGTTATAACATAATGGTTTTATGCATAACCATTATATGTGTCCCTGTGGGTAAGTGATTTAGAGGACCGAGGGTGAGCCTCAATCGTATTTTGGTCTATTTTTCTATTGATCGAGGGTAAGACGGCGGGTTCAAGTCTCATCGCACCTTGAGGGTAAGACACTGGGTTTAAGTCCTAGTGCACCATGATAATAAGTTGTTGGATTCGAGTCCTAATGCATTATGTCCTAACATATATTTATATGGATAAAGGCATTGGGTTTGAGTCCCAATGCACCATATTGACGATATAATGATGACTAAAGAAAAATAATATATTTTTCATTAAAAAAAATAAAGTTTTTCCCACTTGATTTTTCCACTTACTCCATTCTTGAAGTGAATGTGATAACGGTGCATAATAAGTCTAAATAAAGATAAGTGGTTGACCAATGAAAGTGGGTGCGCCAAAGATCAAATAATAACAGTCATCATTATGGTAATTGTAAAAAAGAGAACGACAAGGGTTATCAAAATGATCCTTCAAAGGTGAAGGAATATGTATTAATGTAGTCTGTTAGTACGAGACCTGTTCATATGATTATAATCTATCTGTTGAAAATGCGACTTGTGATAAGTATTGTAAATGCACGCTCATTCATTGGTCAATACCTAGTAATGTGCTCGAGGGCAATACCTAGCAATGTGCCTCGTGTCGCCACAAGTAAAACAAGCCCTCGGCTGATGGGGCTGACGATCCTGAAAGCTCTGAAGCAGTAGTGCACTGATAGGAGCTGGTGGTGCACTGTAGGACAACTGATCAGAACTGCATCTGAGAACCACGGCCACCTGAAGCACCATGAGAAACCTGAAGTGCCAACTGAAAAGGCTTAGGATGATAGCCTCTACCATATGAATCCCTACCTCCAAACGAGGTACCATTGAATCGGCCTGAATGACGAGGCCTCTTGTCTGACCCATGACCACCTCCCTGCGTTAGAACTATCTCAACTCTCCGGGCCACATTGGCTGCCTCTTGGAAAGATATCTCACTCCCAGTCTTTCTAGCCATCTGAAGACAAATCGGCTGAATAAGTCCATTAATTAACCTCCTCACCCTCTCTCTTTCGGTGGGGAGTATGATAAGAGCATGACGAGCCAAATCGATGAATCTGGTCTTATACTGGGTGACAGTCATGGCACCTTGTTGAAGACGCTCAAACTGCCTCCGATAGGCCTCTATCTGAGTGATGCGGAGAAAATTCTCCAGAAATAACTGAGTGAACTGCTCCCAGGTCAAAGCAGGCGATCTGGATGGTCTAGCCAAACAGAAATCCCTCCACTTTGTCTTGGCGGATCCAGACAAGCGAAAAGTGGCAAAATCAACCCCATTGGTCTCAACTATCCCCATGTTCCTGAAAACCTCATAACAACTGTCTAGATAATCCTGGGGATCCTCAGTAGATGCACAACTGGAAGTAGTAGTGAAGAGCCTGGTGAAGATATCCAAACTCCACAAAGCATCAGCATACATAGCTACTCCTTCGCCGGTCTGAGCTACCACTCCCGGCTAAGCTGCTCCCACTGGCTGCACTGCTAGAGTCTGAAATTGGGGAGCTGCCTGCTCCGGAGTGTGAGCAGCAGTAGTCTGGGCTCCTCCTCTGGCCTGAGAGACGGCTGGTGCTACTAGAAGCATGCTTGCCCGGGTGACACTCTCCATAAGGCCCATTAGACGGACTAGAGCATCCTGAAGAACTGGGGTGGAAATAAACCCCTCTAGAACCTGAGCTGGGCCCACTGGAACTGCTGGTGCTACTACTCGAGGCTGATCTCTGCCCCTTCCTCGGCCTCTAGCATGGCCTCGGCCTCGCCCTCTACCCCTCATGGGAGCTGCTGTTGGGGGCTCAGGCTGCTGGTCAGCGGATGAGGAAGCGCGTATTTTCGGCATCTGCGAGAGAACAGAATAGAAATTCAATCAGCACTGAGAAACCAAACCGCACGACATGAAAGAAAAGATGTGAAATTTTCCTAACTCTGTAGCCTATGGGGGATAAATACAGACGTCTCCATACCGATCCCTCAAACTTTACTAAGCTTGTCTGTGAACTGTGAGACTCATGTAATCTAGAGCACTGATACCAACTTGTCACGATCCGGATTCCCATCCACGGGAGTGGTGATGGTGCCTACTAATACGAGCTAGGCAAACCAATTAATTGCACAATTTACCTTTTTACCTATTTTATACTCATTAGCAATTTTAATAACATTAATAACATTTAAACAACAGAATATAACATAAGCGGAAGAAAGAAGCCATAAGATGTTTGAACATGAATATCTAATACAACTGTTTGAGTCTCGACTATCCAGAACTGGTGTCACAGTTTCATAGACAGTCTAAGAATACTACAAATAGAGGGTCTGAAGAAATAATACAACACTGTCTCTAGAAATGTATGAAAGAAACATGTATAATAAATAGAAGGAGACATCAAGGCCTGTGGATGCCTGTAGGACTACCTCAAGTCACCTGATGATCAAGAATCAGCAATCTCAATGCAGTCCGAAGTCCACAACACTAGGGTCTGCATAAAAGAGTGAGAGTGTAGTATCAGCACAACCAAACCTATGTGCTGGTAAGTGTCTAGCCTAACCTCGATGAAGTAGTGACGAAGCTAGGACCATACTACCAAATAAACCTGTGCAGTTATATAATATACAGCGGAAAGTAAAGCAGAAATAAATAAATAAAGATGGGAGGGGAAACATGCTTCGGGGAATAACTGGTAAAAACAGAATATCAAGAGAATTATGAACGAATAAAAATTCAACCACTATAGGAAAACAAAGCGGATTTCACTCTCTTTTCACATCTTATTGCAGGCGTGCAACCCGATCCCATTTCCTGTATCTCGTGGCAGGCATGCCACCCGCTCCCATTTCACTTATCTTGTGGCAGGCGTACCACCCGCTCCCATTTTATTTATCTTATGGCAAGCGTACCACCCGCTCCCATTTTATTATATCTTGTGGTAGGCGTACCACCCGCTCCCATTTCATTATATCTTGTGGTAGGCGTACCACCCGCTTCCATTTTATTATATCTTGTGGTAGGCGTACCACCCGCTCTCATTTTATTATATCTTGTGGTAGGAATACCATCCGCTCCCATTTACAAGCCAACAACAATCACAAGGAATCCCGATAAGGGAATAACGATATCAAATAAACATCCCGTCAGGGAACAATAATATCAAACAAACATCCCGACAAGGAACAATACCGATAATAACATGTGAGGCACAATAACCCACAACGGAGTCATAACAATTTATAACACAAGACTCATGGACATGCTTGGTACCGACGTATAGATACTCATCACCAAGCCTATACGTCGTACTCCACAATTAACACGTAACAAATAGACACAACTCCTAATCACTCAAGTTAAGGTTAGACCAAACACTTACCTCAATGCCACGAACACAATTCACGCTTCAATTATAGCTTTACCCCTTGATTCTACCACCAATTCGTTCGTATCTATTCACAAGTTACTTAATTACATCAAGAAACCAAAACCTGATCACCCATTCCCCCACAAACTCAAATATATAATTTGTTTTGAAATCGGACCTCACATTGAGGTCCAAATCCCCAATTTTTGAAAAACCTAGGTTCTACCCAAAACACCCAATTTTCCCATAAAAATTGATTTGAAGTTGAAATCATGTTAAAAGATGTTAAAAATTGAAGAAAGTTAGTTAAAAATGACTTACAATTGATTTGGAGAAGAAGAAATCCTTGAAAAATCGCCTAAAAGTGTGTTTATGTTTTGAGAGAATGTGAAAAATGGGTTTAAAATTGTCTAAGTATAAAAGTTGCAGGTCTCTGATATGGGAATTGCAAACAGGGGTTCATAATTCCGAACCCTTCAGAAATGCTGGACTTTCGCATTTGCGACTTCCGCATTTGCGACAAAATGGTCGCATTTGCGATCACTAGCCAGGCTGAGGATCTTCGCATTTATGAAGGTATCCTCGCATTTGCGAGGCCGAAATTTGTGAAATATTACTCGCATTTGCGAGGTAAGGCAGGCCTGGGATGGTTCACATTTGTGACCATGCCCTCGCATTTGCGACAATGCGAAGCCTGCAGGCCTGATCACACCAGCAAAATTCTGCAATTTTCTAAGTCCGAAATGCACTCCGTGGCCTATCCAAAACTCACCCGAGCCCTCGGGGATCCAAACCAAATATACACACCACCTCAAAACATCCTACAGACTTATTCGTGAAATAAAATCACCAAAATAACATCACGAACATCAAATTAAACCTCAAGATCATTGAAATTTTTCAAAACTTCCTTAAACATCAATTTTGCATTTAAGGTCCGAATCATGTCAAACGGATTTCGTTTCTTATCAAACTTCACAGAATTATCTTAAATCATATATAAGACTTGTACCGTGTGCCGGAACTAAAATACGGGCCTGATACCAACATGTTCTAATCAAAGTTCATTTCCAAACCTTATAAACAATTTCAGAAAGCAATTTTCTTTAAAAATTCATTTCTCGGGCTTGAGACCTCGGAATTCGATTTCGGACATACGCCTAACTCTCATATTTTCCTACGGACCCTATGGCACCGTAAATTACGGGTCCGGGTCCGTTTACCCAAAATGTTGACCGAAGTCAAATTAATTTATTTTATAGTCAAAATTTATCATTTTTCACACATAGGCTTTCCGGCTTTGCACTCGGACTACGCACGCAAATCGAGGTAATGCTAAAAGAGATTTTTAAGGCCTTAGAATGCATAATTCATTTTAAAAACTAGTGATAAACTTTTGGGTCATCACAGGTAAATTAAATGTCTACTGAAATAAATATCAGTTGGCATGACCGGTCGGCCACCCCGGTTCAATTATGATGCGAAAAATTGATTGAGAATTCACATTGGCATATATTGAAGAAATAGAAGGTTCTTCAAGAATTCTCTTGTGCTGCTTATTCTCATAATATACCAGTTAAGATAGGGATTGAATCCCTTGATTTCTGAAACGAATAGAAGATGATATATATATGGGCCCAGTCACCTGCCCTGTGGACCGTTTACTGTTATATAATTTTAATAGATGCATATATTGTATGGTCACATGTGTGTTTGTTATCAACTTGCAGTTTGGATTTTGCAAGATTGATTGCTCAAATTATTAGAGTAGAGTCCAGAATATAAATTTATCTTGATAATGCTGGTTTAAATCCAAGTTGGTTTAGCATAGATTGTATGCCTCCAATTATAGCTAAACCATTGTTTATGAGAACAAAATTACCAAAAATAAATTTGGTATGAGATGTATTATTTAATATAGAGCAGCATTTGTACACATCTAGCTAAGTTATGATAAATTCTCCCTATCACAATTGGTTCAGGGTCGGGAACCAAATAATTTCCATCATGAAATATGGATGTACTATATGATTTAATTGTGACATCACAATGCACAAAGATGGGTTCCCAAAGAAGGTTGGGAAATGTGTTGGTAATCCTAACATAAGGAGGAGAAAATGGGCAGCTGAAACAGTGATACGTGGAATGAATTATTATGAATACATCTAGATCCTCGTACAAGAAAATGTAAATTTATGTGAACTTGAAGTTCAAGTGATAATTCATTTCCAAAATATTGCTAGGAGCATTTGCTAAATGTCATATTTCAGCTGTTAATGCTCCAAGTAGAATAAAGTCCACGATGGACACAGTTTATGAAAGGCATGAAGCGTAATAGACTAATCAATTTCAAAGATAAAACCCCTTGAAGAAAAAGTGGAGCAAATGTTCAAGATGGTCACAATAAGGAGGCAAGTTCTTTATAAGAGCTCCATGACATAACACTTTAGGCCTCATGAGGCTCAGGTACCTGAAAATAATGAGATAAAGAGATCTTAATATGTTATGTCTTTAGTGTGTAACGACGGAACCGATATAAAATGATCGTCGACGATATTATTGATATAATGTAGCGCTCAATATTATTAATATTGACGAGGATCTTGAGCTTAAATCTGTCATGGAATTTGGACAGATAAATGGTTGGCCAAATGAAAAATACACAATGAAATTTGATTTTACCTGAAAAATGTGAAGTTGGACAGATACTCCCGACACTTGAAAGTGAAATATAAAATCAAGTCGATAGACATAAAGAAGACTTGTTTCATATGATATTTCAAAAATATCTTGGCATTAGTTATATGGAAACATGTTCCCTTGTGGGCATGGTTCGTTGTTCAGATAATCTATTTGGCTGTGAACGTAATGCCAATTTATGATATTCAACAAGATTTCAATTACATTGAAGATGATTTTGCATGTATAGCTCAACTGAAAGAAGGACAATCGAAGGAGACAAAATAAAATGTATTTCACTAAAGTTCTATTTCAGTCATGATTGATGTTTAACAAATTTGTTCAAGTGATAATTTGGCAAACTTCTTCACAAGGCATTGCCAACCTCAACAATTGAGAAGTTGTTATACATGATTGGAATTTATCGTCTTTGAGATATCAAGTGATATTTTTGTCAGGAGAGTATAGCACGCGCTGCACTCTTTTTCCCTTTGCTCAGATTTTATCCTACTGGGTTTTCCTGGCAAGGTTTTTAACGAGGCATCAAGTAATGCGTGTTACAAGATGTGTGTACTCTTTTTCCTTCACTAAGAGTTTTTTTCCACGGGGTTTTTTTTCTTAGTAAGGTTTTAACGAGGCACATTATCTTTGGACATCCAAGAGGGAGTGTTATAAAATATTTGATGATGGTGGATGTCCATAACTCCTAAGGGAGTAACACCCACTACTCTTCTCCACTAACCTCCAACTACTTCTTACCATTATGGATGTAACTCCCACACCTCTATGATCTTCCCCCATATTCTCAATAGTTAACACCATGTTAATGGCATCCCTTTATATTACCTATATCATCCTATAAATAGAGGGTTTGGGCATCACATTGTATATACTTGAATACATAGAAGAAATAAGATCCCATCCTCTCTTTCTCTCTACATTGTTGTCTATTTTATTATTCTATATTATTACTTTGAGCTAAGTTTTGTAACAATTAGCACACTAACTCCCATAATAGAATCTCCGGTAGTGGATCCAGGTTTTCAAAGTTATGGGTGCTCGCCCATTAAAATTCCAAAAGAAAAAGAAAAAAAATAGTTGTGGGTGCTCACTGAATATTTATCTAAATATTTTTATAATCGCCTATACAACAACAACCCAGTGAAATCCCACTAGAGGGGTTTGGAAAAGGTAGTATGTACGCAGACTTTATCCCTACCCGAAAAGATAGAGAGGCTATTTTCGAAAGAACCTCGGCTCAAGAAGATAAAAAGACAAAAGAAGAAAATATCAGTATTATCACAAAAATCATAAGAAAATATAAGAAAAATAGGAACAACATAAAATCCAAAAGAAAGCTGCAAAAACAAAAGCGATAACTAGTAAATATGTCCGGCACTAAAAGAAATAGAAAGACACGACATTGACACCCGTTACCTAGACAAAACCCTACAAGACTACTCTGGCAACAGAACGAACTAATGCAAGACCAAACTACCTCCTAACCTACAACCCTAATACTCGACCTCCACATCTTCCTATCAAGTGTCATGTCCTCGGAAATCTGAAGCCTCGCTATGTCCTGCCTGATCACCTCTCCCCAATACTTCTTAGGCCTCCCTCTACCTCTACTCATGCCCTCCACAACTAGCCGCTCACACCTCCTTACCGGGGCATTTGGGCATCTCCTCTGTATTAGCCCGAACCATCTGAGTCTTGCTTCCCACATCTTATCATCAATGGGAGCCACGCGCACCTTCTCCCGAATATTATCATTCCTAATCTTGTATATCCTAGTGTGCCCGCACATCCATCTCAACATCCTCATTTCAGTTACTTTCATCTTCTAGATATGTGAGTTCTTAACAGGTCAACACTTAACCCCATACATCATGACCAGTCTAACTACTGCTTTATAAAGCTTACCTTTGAGTATCTGTGGCACTCGCTTGTCACACAGGACTCCAGATGCTAACCTTCACTTCATCTATCCTACCCCAATATGGTGTGCATCCTCGTCGATCTCCCCTCCCCCTGGATAACCGACCCAAGATACTTGAAGCTACATCTACTTGGGATGACCTGTGAGTCAAACCTCACATCTACGCCCACTTACCCCGGCTCAGCGTTGAACTTACACTCAATGTATTCCGTCTTCGTCTTGCTCAGCTTGAAACCCTTAGACTCAAGAGCATATCTCCAAACCTCCAGCTTCTCGTTAACACCGGTACGCGACTCATCAATCAAAACTATGTCATCGGCGAATAGCATGTACCATGACACCTCCCCTTGAATATGGTGTGTTAACGCGTTCATCACCAGGGTGAATAAGAACGGACTGAGTGCAGAGCCTTGGTGTAACCCCATAATAACTGGAAAATGCTGAGAGTCGCCTCCTACTATTCTTACCTGAGTCTTAGCCCCATCATACATGTCTTTAATTGCCATAATGTAGGGAACCGACACACCTTTTACCTCCAAGCATCTCCAAAGAACTTCCCTAGGAACATTGTCATATGCTTTCTCTAAGTCAATAAACACCACGTGCAGGTCCTTCTTCCTATCTCTATATTGTTCCACCAACCGCCTAACAAGGTGTATAGCTTCTGTAGTAGAATGACCCGGCATGAACCCGAACTGGTTGTCGGATACAGATACCGACATCCTCACCTTCGCTTCAACTACCCTCTCCCACACTTTTATGGTGTGACTAAGTAATTTGATACCCCTATAATTGTTACAACTCTGGATATCACCTTTGTTCTTACATAGTGGAACCATCTTACTCCACCTCCACTCATCTGGCATCTTATTGCCTCAAATTACCAAATATGATCCAATGTAGTGGGTGCTTATTCAGCCAACGAACGTCACACACCCTATAACATCTACATTAGTAAACATAACAAAAAACTTAGAAAAAATTTAAAAACATATTTAGGCACAATGATTGTTAAACCTGTAAGTAGTGAGTTATCACTATTTCGGGTCTTAGTAGTTAGGACGTCAATAAATTGAAAATCATGGATTGGGATTTCACAATTTTTTTGAATGTAGCAAATATCAAGAAACATATCATGTGATTTGCCACAAACTGGCATATAATTTTCACTATAAGGGGCCACCTTAAAATTTACAATTACGTATGCACAATACTTCCGAATCTTATCCTAATGCCTCCTAATCTTATTCTTGCGAATGGTTGCATGAATTAAATTCTTCGGTTGGAATAAAAATTAACAATAAATAAGCAACGAAACAACCAATGAAAATAATCAAAATAAATTATGGAACAACTGAATATAGCTGAATCAAAATAAAAACGATATATGTATATCCTGATCTGGGGTGTACAAACCGCACCAAATCAAAAAGTCAAATCAAACCGATTAAAAAATCCGTTTAGGTTTGATTTGGTATTGAGTAAAAAATCCGAACCAAGCCGACATATAAATATATAATTATTTATATATATTTTTAAGACTTTTTATAAAATTTTCTTTAAAAGACATCTAGAAATATTTGCGATTCTCTTATAGGATATAATATTTAATTAAATATGAAGTGCTCCATATTTATTAAATTTAAATAATGGGTTGCACGATCACTTTCTTATCAAGTGTTAATGAAATGTGCCAATCTCTTTGTTCTTCCATATTCATATGTCAAGATCTATTATATTCTTATATTATTTCAAATTTGAAATGGTATTTTGATAATTTAAAATTAAATAGAACATATCATTATATTGGTTCCTATATATTTTTATGTTTAATTATTAAATTTGGTTAACCTTGAAAGTGTACATCAACGTAAAATTATCGTAAAATGACTAAAAAATAACTATCATGTATTACTAAGAAAATTGTTCAATAACAATATTTTAATAGATCATATAATTGTCATTTTTTTTAATTTTTACTAAACATATATTCACTTATCAAAAATTTAATAAAGTAAGATTGAAATAATATTCATATAACAAAAAAAATTAAAAAATTTGAAAAATCCGATAAAACCGAACCAATCCAAATTGATATAGTTGATTTGGTTTGGTTTTGATAAAAATCGAACTAATCCGGTCCATGTACTGTAACGACCCGATCGGCCGTTTTAAGAATTAATGCCCTGATCCCCTATTAACTACTTTTTCCGTGTTTGTTTCTACTATTTTGATTTGCTGGAATGTTTGTTTTTGAGTTTCGGAGTGTTTTGGGATAGTTAGTCCCTAAAAGAGAGCTTAAGCTTTAGAACTTGGACCGTAGTCGGGGCAGTATGAAGATGGCCTCGAAATGGAATTCCGTTGGTTCTGTTAGCTCCGTTGAGTAATTTCGGGCTTAGGGGCGTGTTCGGATTGCATTGTGGAAGTTCGTAGCTTATTTAGCCTTGAAATGCTGAAAGTTGAATTTTTGAAATTTCCGGTTCAATAGTGAGATTTTGATATCGGGGTCGGAATGGAATTTCAGAAGTTGAAGTAGCTCCGTAGTGTTGAATATGACGTGCTTGCGAAATTTCTGGTCATTCGGACAAGGTTTGATAGACTTTTTGATCGAAAGTGTGATTTGAGAGTTTATGGAGTTCTTAGGCTTGAATCCGATGTTAATATGGTATTTTGATGTTGTTTTGAGCATTCCGAAGGTTGGAACAAGTTTGAATGATTTTTTAGGATTGGTTAGCATGTGTAGTTGAGGTCCCGGGGGCATCGGGTGTGTTTTAGATGCTTAACAGGTCATTTTTGGACATAGAAAGATTACAGATTTTCTGCTGTTGTGTTGCAGAGAAAACCTTCATCGCATTCGCGAGAGGGTCTCGCGTTCATGTAGAGCATCTGCGTGAAGCAGCTGAATCGTGCTTCGATTTTGCAATGGTGCCCCGCGTTCGCGGAGGTATGGACCAGTTGGTCTTCGCGTTCGCGACATGGTACTCGCGTTCGCGTAGGGTCCGCCGCGCGAAAGAGAAAGACTGGCCAGTGGATTTTTGTGCATCGCGTTCGTGACAATATTCTCGCATTCGCGAAGAAGAACGTGTCTGGGCAAAATATAAAATTTCAAAATCGAGGGTTTAGCCATTTTTATCAAAACTAGATCTTGGGAGCTCGGATTTGAGCGAGATTTTGAGGGACTTTCAGAGATATCGATTGGATAATGATTTTTAACTCATTTTTGCTTATAACCCATTAATTTAAACATGAATTCATCATCTAATTTAGGATTTGGGGTGAGAAATTGAGAAAAAATTTGAAAAAGTTCTTAGACCTAATTTTCGAGTTTTGATTGGATATTTGACATTGGATTTGGATAACTTTGGTATTGTTAGACTAGTGAGTGAATGAGGGTTCATAATCAGTAAATTTTACCCGATTCCGAGATGTTGGACTTGGGAGTGTTTTGGTCATTTTCCCTAATTTTGCGTGTTAGCTTAGAATTTATTTGTGGAATTAATTACTTGAAGTTATATTTACATTATGCAATTGAATTGAATAGATTTGAGCCATTTGAAGTCGAGTACTCGTGGTAAGAATGTGGTTTGGAGTTGATTTTGAGTTGGTTCGAGGTAAGTGGCTTGCCTAACCTTGTGTGGGGGAACTACCCTTAGGATTTGGTATTGTTGATAATTGAAATGCCTTGTAAGTGAGGTGACGAGTGCGTACTTGTGCTAATTGTTGAAAATTTCGTTTTCATTAATTAACTATAATTGTGTTCCTTTTTCCTATTTATACTACTTGCAATTTAAGCCTACTATTAACTTAGGGAAGCATGTCTAATTGATTTAATTGCTTTACTTGTTCAACTGCCTTATTTGGATTCTATGCAGCATGCTAGGTTAGAAATACCTGTTTTACCTTGGTATAAAATTTGAATTGAATTGAGTGTTTTTTGTGTTGCTGTTGTGTGTTTACTTTGGGACTAAGGGTTGTGCATGTTTATTTTGGGATTATGGATTTGTATTCCGAGAGATCCCCCTGCACTTTTATATTGGAACTAGGGACTGCACCCGGTACATTCCCCCAGTACTGGATATTTATATTTGGGACTACGGATCGGTATTCCCGGATATCCCTGTGCATTATGAGTTGGACTACGGGATGACACACAGGAGATCCATTGGATATTTATATTTGGGACTGCAAGATGGTATTCTGAGAGATCCCCGGTTGTTATCTCTATGTTGATCTGTAATTCCTTTATGTTATTAATTTGTCTCTTTTGTAGTTGTTGTTGTTCTTTCTATCCTGTGTTACTTCTTACTGTTGCACTTAATTATACTGTCTTATCCTATACTGTTATACCTTGTTTTTCATTTAAACTCAGTAAGGCCCTTACCTTCCTCGTCACTACTCGGCCTAGGTTAGGCTTGGCACTTATTGAGTACCGTTGCGGTGTACTCATGCCCTTTCTGCTCATGTTTTTTCATGTGCAGATCCAGGTACTTCGACTCAGCCCTATTGCCCTTGAGGCGAGGCGATTCTCCAGAGACTTCGAGGTATATCTGCCGCGTCCGCAGACCAAGGAGTCCCTTTCCATTCTCTCTCTCTTATAGTCTTAGCCCTTCTGTATTTATCTTGATTTAGACATTCTGGAGTTAGAGCACAATGTAGTATTTATAGCTTGTGATTTCATGAGATTTCGGGTTTTGGCAATTGTTCAGTTTTTGAGATCTTATATTGGTATATGCCGAGCGGCATCTTAAACACTTCTATATTTGTTTATCTTCAGTTTTTATTAGTTTTTCCGTATTTTGGTTCCTTTTCTGCAATTGTTAGGTTTATCTAGTTGTATAAACTAGTTGCCGTCATGACAGTTCACGAAGGACGAACTTGGGTCGTGACATGTACAACCCTATCCTAATCAATAAGAATCATGTCGAGGCTAATAACCTCATTGATGTACTTCAAATTGATCGAACGCCAAATACGACGTATCCCAGTTCTTCTGGATCAATCTTCCATAAAAGGATTGAGGTCATGAAGCAATGACGCAACTGTTTCCTCAAGAGGTCTTTTAGAAAAAATAATTAGTCGTAACTATTTAAATTCTACCAAAATAAATTCACATGGATAGTTTATTAATATTGTCCCTTTATATAGCCGACGCGAAAGACTGGTGAAGGAGACATCAAAAGTATAATAATTCTATGTATCTAGCTCAGCGATGCAAAGTACTTAATGAATACAGGTAACTCAGAAGATTATTACACTAGGAAAGATGAAAAGCTTTATAAGATAAAAATAATGCAAGCTTAACAATCATGAATGCAACTGAACAACTGATAAATGAAAAAAGTGCATATTTTTGAGTATATTTACTGATGATAGGCTATAATTACGTATTTTAATCGATTATTACACTCTAATTTATAGGCTATAATTACGTATTTTAGTCGACTATTACACTCTAATTTACTGCACTTTAGTTGAGTTTGCGCTTTAATCGCTAGTGTTTTGCACTAACGGTATATTTTATACCTTGTAGGAGTGATTCTGAGCTATATAAATATTATGGAATGAATTCAAGGGATTTGGAGCTTTGAAGTCTGAGTAAAAGACCAAGAAATTAAGCCGGGATCGTGTCATGGGTCAACTTTGATAGTCAATAACAAACGAAGACTCGAGTAGGCATATTATGCACTGTATAGTAAAATACACATCACTTTTTTTTTTCAGAACTCCATTTTGGCTCCACAATATATGGTTGGAAAGCTAACTCAAAGAGCTATAACTTTCATGTTTTTTTTTCTCCAAATTCTAAACGGAACAGGGCAAAATGCACGAGAATTTAGCCAAAACGAACGAAACAGGGCAATGTGTGAATTTGGGCGCCACAGGTGGCGCTCGGCCCTACCTGTGGCGCCAAAAACAGTAGCTCAAAATTGTGAGGCTCCGTGGAGGGCGCTAGTGACGGGAATTTTGTCCAACTTTGCCCGAGACAAGGTTATTTCGGCTCTAGACCTACCCAACACGTATAAAAGCAAGAGTAAATATATTTTTTGGGGGGAGGGACGCCACTTTGGTGAGATCTAACATACTTTGAAGGGAGTTTCACATGGAGGAACATACACCACGCTTCCAGGAGGCTTCTAACTAGTTTTTCTTCTCTTCTCTTCCTTGTATTTCATAGTTTATTAGTTCTAGAGTTTGGGTGCTACATGAACGTTGTAGTTTGAAGCTTAAATTGTTCTTATTATTTTATCATATTGGTTTATTTATTTAATCTTGCACTTAATTATTTGATTGTTTGATCACCAATTAAATACTATCTACGAATCTAGGATTGAACTCGGGAGAAAGAATTCTAGATTGCATATAAGATTGAGTAGAGCAAGATCATAACTCTTAGGGGGAGCGGATTTGCGGTTAGGATATGAATATACCTAATCGCCTTGCTTGGTTATTATATGGGAATATTAATGTGTTCTTCTTAATCCTAATTCCATAGAAATATAGGCGTCAGGTTAGCTTAAATAGGTGAGTTGTACTTCGGGAGAAGGCTACGAGCAATATTAACTTCGTCAATCAATAAACTAGATATATTAATTAGACAATTTAAGTGAAAAACTCAATGGGATTGTTAGCTAACCCATAACTCTAGAATATTCACTCACATTAAATTCGTCTCTATAATTTGCCAACTTGTTTTCTTTAATCTCTTAATTTATTATTTTAGATTAATTTTAGTTAAATATTCATACGTTACGATATCTGGACTTATAATCCTATATTACTTGTCGATCACGTATACTTGCGTGTGCGTTTGGGAGCAACATTTACATATTAATTCTAGAGTGAGTCACGGGAGTTTACGTGATTTTCAAAATGAAATATACTCATTATGTGTTTTTTATGTGTAGGAAGAGTTTGGATGATAAATGATCAAAAGGTTACAATTCGACACAAGATGGAAAAAATTGGGAGCTCGTCCAATTTCATGCATGGTACGAAAACGGACGCAAAAAAGGAGAAAAATAAAAGTACAAAACAGCAAAGCAAAGCGAAGGCACGGATCACTTCGCGAACTAAAAAATTGCAAAAGCTTAGTCCGCGTCCAAGTTCGCACGATGCACGGAAGTTAACGTGCCCTCCAACTCTCCTATCCGAAGTTGGATTGAAAACTTCCGCCCCTCATTAACCCTATGTCATATAAATACATCCTAAAATACCACTTTAAAGGGGAAGAAGACTTTAGAGAGGCAAGAACGCGCTAGGAGCAAGAAGGTGAAGGATTTAACTCCACGTTTTTCCCTCTTTCTTCCTCTATTTCTATTATTGGTTATGAATTCTAGAATTGTAGTTTTGCATACTATTGTGAATAGCTAATTTGTTATCTAGAATTTTGATAGAACTTTTTATAGGATAAATTCTTGTTATGTTTTTATATAATTGAACCGTTGGATTTATCTACATGTTCAACTACGTATTTATTGTGGTTGGTTGAAGAGATCTCAATTAACTGTGCCTATTTAGTGTGTATTACTCGGAAGATAGTGCATATTTAGGTAGTTGTTGAACAACATAACTCCTAACGTAAATGAGGGATCAATACGGAGGGTTTAAATGTGGGATTAGGGATAACGGAATCTTGGTGCGATCCGAGTGAGTCATAATTAATTCCAGCTATCATAATTCTGGAGAATATGTATAGTAAATTGTAGTAGTTATTTGGGAGAGAATTACGATACTCAGAGCGCTCATGATCGGTAGAGAATACTTAGGCGAAATTATAGAAGACGTAGCGGGAAGGATTTCGACAATTAGAAAAATCATAACTCTAGACCTCCTTAATCTTTTCTCCAACCTGTAGTATCATTAGTTGTTAATCTACTACTTTAATTATTTAGTTAATTAGATATAAGAATATTAATATCTATAACTTAGGAATTATTCGAGCTTATCTTCTTAGTGATAGTCAACAACTGTAGCTAAGCCTTAGTTCTCTGTGAGATTTGACTCCGGATTTATAAACTGGATTATATTTGCAACGAGCGCTAAGTCCTTTTTACAAGGCATAGTTGGGTGTGATCAATTTTTTGCGCGTTATCGGGGAACTAATGGTGTAGCTATAGGTGTACATATTGCTAGGTTTCAAGTTTGAACTTTTATTTTTATTTTTTGTATTTGATATTTTTTATTTTTATTTTACTTGTTGGTTTTAAAAACATGGCATCTTGGAATTATGAGAGTTTTGATGTTGGCAATTCTACTTTTGATCCTCCTTATGCATATAGTGGAGGAAATCACCCATGTCAAAATTATTTAAATATTTTCGAGAACGAGTTATGTGCACCAACTCAATATTATGTGTGATGGTCAAGATGATCACTTTCATGGTTGTGCTTATATTTCTTATCTTTCCCCAACTCCTTACTTTGATGATTCTTCTTTTTCTTGTGAAGTTAATGGGAACAAAGAATCCAGAGATGATGACCTGAAAGAGATCAAGGATATACTAAAGTGCTTGTGGGAACAATATGATATATTAAAGTGTTTTGTGGAACAAAATAGTAAAAGACAGCTGCAGATAGAAAGGCAAGAGGAAACTATTCACAACTTGAAAGTTCAATTGAGTCAACTGGTTGAAGATTTTAATGCTCAACAAGCCAATATTGTGAATAGTATCCGAAAAGAGCGTGAATTAGATACAGAAATTGAGGTGCTAATGGAGGAGGTCAGAGTAGAATACCAACAATCTATCCAACTAGAATTTGAGGATGCCGATGTTGAAGAAGTAACACTAGAGTTAGCTACGGACATTTAAGATACAAATTTAGTTGACCTAGTGTGATTGGTATTGATGAGGTCAAAAATCTTGAAGTTCATGCATTTGAGCGCGTTGGACCTCATTTCAAACACTTCTCTATATTATGTTCGGATGGTGAAATCGGAATGGATCTTTATGATCATAAAAAGGAGTCCATAAAAGAGGTAGATGAGCCTTATATTTTGAAATTTTCAAGTCCGTCTAGGCAAGGTGACACTCCTAGGTCGAGAACCAAAAAATGCATGAGACTTTATCTAATTTCTGGCTCGCAAATTAGTACCGCCCCAAGAGCATAATCATAAGCTTGAAGCAAAACTTGGGGTTCAATTCATATGCTCAAGGTGGAGGCAAAAAGTGATTCGCGTCGTACCGCAATATTAAATCAAGCGCTTGTTGGGAGACAACCCAGCTTTATTGCTCTCTCTCTATTTATTTATTATTTTTATTTTGTATTATTATTATAGTGTCAGCTTTTTATTTTTTAGGAGCATGGAAAGCAAATCTATCGGAAGGATGCAACAACAAACCAGATGGTTGGAACTAAGTGTGAGGTACCCGCACGAAGAACCAGACCTGGGAGAAGTCTGAGTACCCCATTAGCTGCTAGTACTTCGGCCTCTGCCTACCAGGGAGTTTCTTTTACCCTCTTATTAGTTATGGTGTGCATTGGAGATAATGCACAATTTTAAGTGTGGGGTGAGGAGGATGTCTATGTGACTTTCTAGGCTATTTTAGTTGTGCTAGTTTAATTGAATAATTTTTTGTTATTTAGAAAACTAGAAAAAAAAAATTGGACTTCTCCTGACGGCTTTCTTGAGGGATTAAGGTCCAATGAAAAAAATTTCAAAAATTATTTTTTTTAGTTAGTCGTAGGTAGATAATAATTCCTTTTAGTTTTTCTTTTGGCATCGGTTCTTTTTCAAGGGATGTAACTTGAACCAGGTTTTCTTTTAGTTCTTTTTCAAGGGATATATATATATATATATATATAT
>MU781806.1:85078-104077 GCA_026770625.1 Nicotiana glauca
TATATATGAACTAAGTACTTTCTTCATGGTCTTTGTAATTACATGTCTTGAAAATATGTGTGGCTTTCTTTTGACACTGAGACTCATCTTTTGACTCTTGTGATTAATTCTCATGTGCTTCAATTTTATGATGACTGTGTAGTTGATTTAACTTAAGAGTCGGGTCTGAACCATCCTGAGTGAGTCATGTGCATTGTGTGAGGTGAGATTTTGGTGTACTCTGTGCCATCCTTGCTAGTCTAGAACTTGCCCAGTGTGTGAGTCGAAGCAAACTAATTAAGTCTTGTAAGTTTGGGAAGTGATATAGGCTTTCTTTATTTGACAATTTTACCTATTCGCCTACCAGTGCTAATATTATCCGTAGTCAATCCTTTTGAGCATGTAAACCTTTTCTTTGGCAACCACATTACAAGCTGAATTCCCTTTTTTTTGAATCAAATCTTGTTAAACCTTTACCTTCGAAAGCACTTCAGTATCTAGAAGAGAAAATAAAGAGATTGGAGGGCTTTTGAGTGGAACCATAGAAAGGCGGAAAAGGTGCACCTATGTATAAACAAAAAAAATTACTAGCCAGAAAACACCAAATTAAGGAGAGTGAAAGGAAAAAAAATGAATAACACCTCCATATCTATGTCTGGACTAGTAAATATCTATATGTTGATGTGCTTAATGAAGAAGGGCATAAATGTGCATGGTTCCATGGCAAGACATCGAATTGGTCATGATAAGAAGGTATGCCTAAAAGTGCAATGTAGTGTATTAAAACTCTTTGGAGGGTGAGTCACTATTTTCTCAAATATATCCTGCCTGTACCTTAGCCTACATTACAACCTATTAAGTCCTACCTGATCCTAAACTTTACGAGCTTAAATTAGTAGAGACTTGCACTACAGGAAAGCCTATGGTACTAACTTGCGTGGCATAAGAGTTTCTTTGTGAGAGTGAGCGAATTCTTTCTATATTTGAGTCTTTAAACTGTACTTGAACTTATATTGAGTGTGTGGACTACTTTCTCTATGTGATTTGTTGTTGAGGGCACATGATTTGTAAATGATTGGTAGAGACCTTGATTTTTTAGTAGGTACAAGGAGCGAGTCATAGTGTGGAATGCATTAGAGTCAAGTTTTGAGGCCAGGATGCTATAAGAGTCACACAAATATTTCAAATAATTTTGGCATGAGTTTAAAACTTGAGCAAATATATGAAGAGTGCATATGTTGAGTTCTAAGAGTTGATATATACCATTGTCATTGGTGTGATGCTTGAGTATGTTTTGAAAGGTATTTCTTATCTATACGCTTAATTTTAAGTTGCTCGAGGACGAGCAAGAGTTTAAGTGCGGAGTGGTGATAAATGATGAAAAGTGCATAATTTTGAGCATATTTATATATTATTCTTGTGTGAGTCACGGGAATTTACGTGGTTTTCATAGTGAAATATACTCATTATGTGTTTCTTATATGTAGGAAGCGTTTGGATGATAAATGATCAAAATATGATAATTTGACACAAAAAGAAGAGATGCAAAGAATTGAGAGCTCATCCAACTTCGTGCGTGGCACGAAAACGGACGCAAAAAAGGAGAAAAATGAAAGCACAAAACAGCGAAGCGAAAAATTACAAAAGTTGAGTATGCATCCAAGTTCGCGCGTTGCACGAAAGTTGACACGCCCTCCAGCTCTCTTATCCGAAGTTGGATTGAAAACTTCTACCCCTCATCAACCCTAGGTCATATAAATACATCTTAAAATACCACTTTAAAGGAAAGAAAACTTTAGGGAGGCAAGAACACGTTAGGAGCAAGGAGGAGAAGGATTCACCTCCACGTTTTTTCCTCTTTCTTCCTCTATTTCTATTATTAGTTATGAATTCCTGTATTGTAGTTTTGCATATATCTAATTTGTTATTTAGGGTTTTGATAGAACCTTTTGTAGAATAAATTCTTGTTATGTTTTTATATAATTGAGCCGTTGGATTTGTCTACTTGTTCCACTGCATGTTTATTGTGGTTAGTTGAAGAGCTCTCAATCGACTGTGCTTATTTAGTGTGTATTACTCGGGAGAGAGTGCATTTAGATAGTTGTTGAACAACATCACTCCTAACGTAAATGAGGGATCAATACGGAGGGTTTAAAGGTGGGATTAAGGATAACAAAATCTTAGTGCGATCCGAGTGAGTCGTACTTAATGTCAGCTAGCATAATTCATGAGAATATGTCTAGTAAATTGTGGTAGTTACTCAGGAGAGAATTACGACACTTAGAGCGCTCATGATCGGTAGAGAATACTTAGGTAAAATTATAGAAGACGTAGCGGGAAGGATTCCAACAATTGGAAAAATCATAACTTTAGACATCCTTAATCTTTTCTCCAACCCGTAGTATCTTTAGTTGTTATTCTACTACTTTAATTATTTAGTTAATTAGATATAAGAATCTTAATATTTATAACTTAGGAATTGTTTGAGCTTATCTTTTTAGAGATAGTCAACAACTGTAGGCAAAACCTTAGTTCTCTGTGGGATTCGATTCCAAACTTGTAAATCGGATTATATTTGCAACAACCACTAAGTCTTTTTTACGAGGCAGGAATGCAACTGAACAACCAATATACTGAATCTGAACAATATTAGCATTCAAAGTATGAGCTCACTAAATGTTGCAATACATTATTAAATGCGCATTAACAGTCCGACCTAACAAATAACACTTTCAACTCAAGAAAAAAATATCAAGTACTAAATGATCAAGCAAGCAATCAACATGCCAAATTGCAACTACAATCAAAAAATAATTTAGGATCCATCCAAAATTGATTTATCTGCATTCCGAAGCGGGTTTCGAAATTGAGTTGATGCCTTAATTTTGTGTTACATACAAACCGATATATTGACTTCGTATCATAGCTTTATTTGTTGAGATTGACGAGGGGAGCGGGGATGGTTAGTGTTAGACCCTTAACAAAGCTGATCGACAAGAGGCACGGCAGTGGCAAGGATTTTTGCATGATGGCCTTTCCATTGGCCTTATGTACGGGGAAAATCAACATGCAAGACAATGCAGGTGTTGTCTATGGCAACAAACTGTTGCAAGGGCAAGTGTGACGGACTACGCTTCTATTTGAGGGCTAAGGTGTGACAGACTACACCAAAACAAGAGTGGGCTGTTTGCAAGCAAAGGCCAAGACCTTGACGGAACTAGGTGGGCTGGATGGGAGCTTGACAAGGCAAAACGGGAAAGACCTCGACGCTAAAATAGGGCAGCTTAGTGCCAAGGCAGTGGCATTGGCAATGTGGTGTTGCCATGACTTAGGTGAGCGGGCTGGCACCTAAGTAAATTGTGGGCAAACGACTTAGCAACGGGAATGACATCAACGCTTGGTGACTTGATGCTAAAATTAGCACTGGCATTGGCAAAGGGCAGACTTGATCAAGTAGGGGCGACTTGACAAGGACAAACAATTGTGGCAGCAGATGGGCGCACGGCAAAGTCATGGGCGACGAGCTGTGGCAATGGCACTGAGCGGAGCATTGTAAAAAAGCCAAGGCTGGGCGCAATGCCAGCCTTGGGCGTGCAGCAGCTGGCTAAGAAATGTACATATGTAGTGCACATGGAGTGGTTTCAAGTGTGTTGTGCACATGCCATGCAGTTGGGCGGTTACAACTACCCATGTCCAAGGGTTCTGATTATAAGGCTGAGTCTTTGCACGTTTAGTAGCATGTTCTAGACATGTCCTACACGTTTTTTATCATGGGATCATGTCCTATTTGTTGGGGGATGTCAACTGAAATTAGGAAACAGTTTTAGGCTGACTACACTATATAAATGTGTGTTAGCAGCCATAAAAATGGGGCTAAGTACCTAGGGAGGGAAATAACAAATGTATAGGCATAAGGTTGTATATTTTAAGGCTTGAGCATGGAAAAATATGTGCCATTGCCTTGCCAAACTAGAGGGCAGCACAAGCTGCCTTTGTCACACCGCCTTTTTACCTATACCCGCAAGGGCATAAAGGAATTTTTCCAATTAAAGGACAATTGAAAACGAGATTTATTATTAAACATTCAGAGTCGCCACTTGGGATATTTATGGTGTCCCAAGTCACCGGTTGAATCCCAAATCGAGGAAAATATTGACTCTTTTTAACAGTCCACGAACCAGAAATCCGGGTAAAGAATTCTGTTAACCCGGGAGAAGGTGTTAGGCATTCCCGGGTTCCGTGGTTCTAGCACGGTCGCTCAACTATTGTATTTGGATTTATCTGATTTTACAACATGTTTTAGCTTATGTGCTTTTTTTAACCGTAAACCACTTTTATTATTATTTTAACGAGAATTGCAACGTCGTAAAAATGTATCTCGAACCACGTCACATAAATGCACCCGTGGTTGTTGACACATTTCGACTTCGTTGAGACTTGGATTTGAGTCACATAAATACGCACTCGAGTTTAGGAAGATAATGTTATAAAAATACGCACCTAAAGAGACTAACGTGTTATTATTTTGGGGAAGGCCGTGAAATTCGCTAAACGGACCATCCTGAATTCTAAGTATTTATTATAACCATTCATCGAGGGTCCAACAATTTATGTGTTTGTTTAGCGAGTCTCATCTCGTTTTTATTTTAAGTCCAATCTAAAGTAAGCTAAGGTTTTCTATCTAATTGTCTCAAAACAAAGAAAAAAAAATCCTAGTTAATCAAAATTATTATGACGGTTTTAAACTAAACATGTCATCAAGCTCCAGAAGAAACCCGAAGAGTAGGAATTGCAAACCATCTTATAACCAAAACCAACCATACGTAGGCTTTGGCCCAAGTCCCAAACGAGAAAATGAATGAGCATTGGCCTGGGCCGTGCGTTAAACACCCTGAAGCCCAAACTCCTGGGGGTGGGCTACTGAGCCCTGACCTTCACGCCAAATAGAGTGTCGATTCTTTTTAAACAAAGATCTGCTGAATGTGTTTTTAGTTATGTCAAGTGTCCAATGATTGCAACGAAAATTAGTCACTGACTCAAATTAACAAGATATTGCTGGATTCCAGCTCCATACTTAGATTATTTTATTTACCTATCTAGATTATTTTATTTTTATCTATCTACTAGTGAACTCCTAATATTCAGTAAAGTTAAGAATCAAGCTGGAAACACGAACAACAATAGCAGCAACTCAACTACATGATACTAATTCAGATTAACATTACTGAACTGACACTCAACACTCAAGTGACTTCGATTCTGGAAGTGAACTACTGCAATCGTTACTGACTTAACACAAACTGGGCTTACATAGTGATTTTCAACTATCATGGAGATTTAACTACACTATATAATTTAAAAGGAACAACATCAGATCCACAGTCCAATAATCTAGTACATTCCCAGGTGAATCAAACAATCCAATAGGCTCATCCTTAATTATGGAAATCAAATATTGGGTGCTAATATGTGAAAAATCATAAGCTATAGCCAATGTCCATTACACAGCTTAATTTTCAGTCCTAATTATGCAGTTAAAATTATTACAGTCTATGTTTCAGTCCAATTATGCAAAGTAAGTACAAATCACAGTAGAACTAAACAAATACAAATCATCTACTAACTATTCTACTGAGATAATTTGAACACATAAACTTCAAAAGGCAAATGGATGATATATTACATTGCAGCATTTCAACTTCCAAGTTGTAGCAATACAGGGTTCGAATGTGTACCTGGAAAAGGAATGAATGTAAGAGGAGAAGTAGTCAGCAACAGCAAACAACATGCAGCAAATATCACTAGCAGCAATGAAACCCAAAATATCATCACAAGAGCCCAAGATTGTTTCAAAAACCAAACAGGATCAATAGAACAGCCCAAAACAAATACCAAAACTCAGAAATGAACCAGGGAACTGAAATACAAGCAACCAGCTGATCTTCCAACTAACTCAAACCACTCACACTCGAAATAAATTGATTCCTAATGCAATCAAATTTCGAATATAGGACAAAAACAGAGAGTTCAAATTGTTTCTGATCTTAAATGAGTTAAGGAACGGAATTCCTAGCTCAAAACTTGAAAAATGATCTGAGAAAAATGCAATGAGACAGTACTCTCTTTTCAAAAAAAAAACGATCCAAAACTAAAATGCCTTAACAGCTCTCTCTCTCTCTCTCTCTCTCTCTCTCTCTCTCTCTCTCTCTCTCTCTCTCTTTCTCTCTCTCTCTCAGTGTTTTTGAAGTCTCCAAAACTGAATCCCTTAAAAGCTCTATATCTCCCTCAATCTGAAAATCCTCTCTTCTGTTCTCCACCCCCCTGTTCTCTCTAAATGTCACTCTATATATAACTCTCTTTGTCCAATTTCCAGCTCCTAAGAGCACTTTACAGACCTGCCATTCCCACTTCTAATTAAAAAATCCCTTATCACATCATATTCTCTGAATATCCCCACTACTGAATGTCGTTCCACTATTAAACCTCCTTTCCCTTTATTTTAATTCAATTGTTATGGGCAGCCTAACATTTAAATTAGGCGTGTCCTGACAGACCACTTAATTTGTTTCCCTTAATTACTGTGTTTGTTTAATCTGAATATTAAAATGTGCCCATCAATTTCAATCAGAAATCAAATGTGTGACCCAAACACAGAGTATCAGATTTGGAGTTTTTGCTACTAAACTGTCAAAAATATTTCACATATAACACTTCAGAATATGAAAATGGCGTTGAAGCCATCAAGGGCTAACTCTTTCGAAATTCAAGCTTTGACACATTTAAGCACCAAACGACCATACTAGCTACTAACATTTCAAACATTGACGGGCAAACTGGACAACTGATTTTCTCTTTCAGATTAGATAACGAACTATATAGTTAAAACACAGCTAATTGTTCGATTACAGGGCTCAGAGATGATGGTTGTCACGACCCAAACCCCGCTCCAGTCGTGATGGCGCCTCTCGTGAAGACAAGGCCAGCCAACCATTCTTAAACAGCCTTTTCAGCAATAATTAAACATAAATAAGCAGTCTAAATATGATTTATTATCAATAATTAGCGGAAGCAAAAACCCAAACGCAGCCCAAATCGGGGTGTCACAAGTTACGAGCATCTAAAGAAGACTGATCACGACTATCGGGCCAATAATAATATATAAAGTAAAATTCAGAAATCAAAGGACAAGGTCCGGTGCCGTGAACGCCGGCGGTCACCTTGCTCAGCTACAATAGTATGCCTTCAATCAGCTAATAACCTGCTACCGGGTGAACAATACCTACAACTGCATGCGAGGTGCAGGGAGTAAAGTGAGTACTCCAACTCAGTGAGTAATAAAAGTAAATAATAGCTGAAAGCAAGAAATCACGTAAGGCACTCCATCATGCTATATAGAATAGTACCACCCTTTTTGAGAAAAACAGTAAAACCGTGAAATCCTTGGAAAACATCTGGACTCTGTTAAAACCTCTTTTGAAAATATTCCTTTTCAATAGTTTAAGCAAGTGCACGCGACACAAATAGTGCAGTCAGCACATAAGTCAGCCCCTCGGGCACATCACTCCATCAACAACTAACACCGGGGTATCCGGTAAACAATGCAAGAAGTAGCATGGATGCCAATGAAATGAGTGTGATGTATATCATGACAACCAGTACAAATAGGAACAAATGCATGAGTGCAATGCAATGCATATGATGGTACATTCCAGTACCCACTGCGGCGTACAACCCAAGCCCCCCATATTCATTTATCGTCGACGGCGCTCACTGGGGGTGTGTACAGACTCCGGAGAGGCTCCTACATCCCAAGCGCAATATCAAGTTATCTCGTGGCATCAATCAAATCCTGGTCAGTCATTGTTACTTGTCCCATTTACATCATATAGTGCCATTGTCACCATTGTTTCAAGTTCCTGCTGCGGCACGCAGCCCGAGCCACCTATAATGTTTCAAGTCACATCACACAGTGCCATTGTTACTACTGTTTTGAGTCACTGCTGCAGCGCACAGCCTGAGCCACCCATAATCAGTCTAGAAAACATCATAAGCCCTATGGGCATTTATAAAACAGTAGTTCTCAGCCCGAAATAACATTTAAAATATCATTCGAGTTTTCAAAACTTAGAAATATGGTTGAGTTTGCAAAACAGTATTTAAAACCTTGGACTAAGACCAATTGATACGCAAGATATGCTAAAACAGTAATATCAATCCCCGAAGGATTCACATAGTTGGCACGAAGCCCAAACATGGCAATCAACCCATAGTATGATGATAACAAGTAGTTTCAGTCAAATACGCGGTAAAATCAACAACCGGAACGGACCAAGTCACAATCCCCCACGGTGCTCTACCCCACGCTCATATCCGGCGTGCAAGTCACCTCAATACAGCACTATGATGTGCAAATCCGGGGTTTCAAACCCTCAGGATATCATTTACAAGTATTACTCACCTCGAACATGTGAAATCTCTAGCTCGCGACGCTTTGCCCTTCAAATCGGCCTCCACGCGCGTCGAATCTAACCAAAATCGGAGTGAATGCATCACAATATGCCAATGGGATAATACCCAATCGAATACAATCGAAAAACATCAAGAATCTCGAAATTAGCAAAACCCGAGCCTCGCGCCCACATCTCAAAAAAATTATAAAACTTACATTATCGGATTCCTCGTCTCACCACGAGTCCATACATACCAAGAACTCCTAAATCTGAGCTCAAATGACCTATCAAATCCCAATTTGAAACATTAAAACTCAAGCCCTAGCTTTATCCCTTTTTAATGAATTTCAACCAATTTCCATGTTAATTCTACCATAAACTTGAATAATTAGGCCAAGGAACTTACCTCCATTCGATTCTCAGTTAAAACCCTCGAATATTCTCGCCCAAAGCTCCCAAAATCGCTCCACAATAGAGGAAAAATGACATAAGCTCGCGGACGAAATAATGATATAAACCCTTCTGCCAACTGCGATTTTTTCGCTTCTGCGGTCTCGCTTTCGCTTATACAGGACCGCTTCTGCGGCCAGATTTCCGCTTTTGCGGTCTTCATTAAATTTCCAAAAATCCGCTTCTGCGGTTCTACTTTCGCACCAGCGGTACCGCTTCTGTGGTCCGCTCTTCCGCTTCTGCGGAACCTGCCTTCCATCTCCTCGCCGCTTCTGCGATCACAGCTTCGCTTAAGCGGCTCCGCTTCTGCGGTCCAAGACCCGCAGAAGCGAAAATACCATAAACAGCATGCCTTCAGCTGTATAAAATTCCAAAAATCCCCGTTAGCCATCCGAATTCATTTCGAGGCCCTTGGGACCTCAACCAAAAGTACCAACATAACCCATAACATCATTCAAACTTGTTCCAATCATCAAAACACATCAAACAACACTAAAATCATCATTTCACATCGGATTCAAGTCTAAGTTTCTTCAAAACTTCCGAAACACATATTCGATCAAAACTCCGAACAAAACACCTCCAAATGGCCTGAAATTTTACACGCACATCTAAAATCACCTAACGGAGCCACTGCAACTTTGAAATTCTGTTCCGACTCTCAGATCAAAATCTCACCTATCAACCGAAATTCGCCAAAATTCTAACTTCGCCAATTCAAGCCTAATTCTACACCGGACCCCCAAAATCAATTCTGATCACGCTCCTAAGTCACAAATCATCCACCGAAGCTAACTGAATCACTGGAAATCACATCCGAGCCCTCTAACTCAATAGTCAACTTTCGGTTGACTTTTCCAACTTAAGCTTTCCTTAAAGAGACTAAGTGTCTCATTTCTTATCAAAACCAATCCAAATCAATTCTAACACACCACCTACCGATAACGAAACATGAAGAAGCATGAAATGGGGAAAATGGAGCAATAACACATGAGACGACGGGTCGGGTCATCACATCCTCCCCAACTTAAACAAACGCTCATCCTCGAGTGTACCCAAAGTTGTACTAGAAGCCAACCAATAGCTGAATGATCTTACCAAGCATATACCCGGGGTGATCCCACGTCAACCTATCTCATATAGGTCTGATAACACAAGCTGAAATTTTCACAGTCCATCTAAACCATAAACCGTAGGACCACATTGCACTTTCTGAAATCTTACACAAGATCAGAACCTCACATCTTTATTCGGAATAAACCCAAACCAACTATAATAACCCATACCTGCAACCTCGGCTGCAATCATATGATATACCATATAACTCAAACACATGCAGCGATAACTTCCATTCACAGCAGTTGCCCACGACAACCAAATATTGGTATACAATCTCTTGTTAGATAAAGTCTCATCCCAACTCTTTCATATACTACCAATGATAATGAAACACACAATAAACCATAACCATTTTCCAGATCAACCATTCATGAGGCCATTTCTCCTCTGGCAATTACCATAGCCGAATCTCGATATTTACCTATCAAACAAGCTAAAATCGAACCTGTTTATATTCATTAATGATCCCTACGATCTCCTTTGATCAAACACCATCCTAGTGACATGACACATCAATACGGGCCTACGCAACAACTTGCATAATACGTGTACCAATAAGAAACTGTCTGAACATACTCAAATCATGACAAATGACTCAACGAAAGAGCTGTACCTCAAGCTCATTAGTACCATCACAACACAAGGCTGAGACCCTGTCTCACATCATAGAAATAGAACACCTAAAGCTACCTCGAAAGGTCATAACCCTACGTAGCCTCGCTACAATGCGTGATCCTACCCAAACACTGTTGCACCTGAAGCACCTCAAATCGCTATGCTCAAAATCGACAGCCACGCACGATTTGATGTCTGAAACCAAAGAAATTCATTACTATCACGGAGACACGAATAGCATATGACACGCAACCTTCATAACCAATACTCCATTTACCAAGCAACACTCAATTACTCTTCTCGTTCGACTTTCTCTATGAATCCTCAATAGAACCACTCCACGTGAGCCCATATCCAACAAATCTTAACGTCTCATAGCACAGGAAGTAACTCCTAGATCTCACCAAATCACTAACAAGTTCAATAATGATTGAATCAACCTATCCCCCAACAATACCACTCGGGGCCAACCGAGATAACTCAAGCTAGACACGTATCCAATCAGCTTACCAACAAACTCATTACCAAGAAGCCTGAAGCTGCTCCTTCCACTACTTTAACTCCTGCCGGAGCCGTACGATACGGTACCCGACACCAAATAAATACCGAAATCCACAATCTCGCCCGGCAACATGCCCGGCCACAAGAACACATCTGAAAAAGTCCCTTAATACCGGAACTGAATCAATGGTAGAAACCTCTGCACTGACATTCGCCACGAAGTCCCAATTAAGAAAAGCAATCCTTTCCAGCCGTCCGCTGGTATTTGGAATACAAACCACTCTACTAGAACATAATCCGATGCACCTCGCCACACAACCTGTGGCATTTTCCAACATAGCCCGTAGCACAATAGTCTAGAATAACCCAATACTGGGACAACCGGGCTACACCCTAATATCATATCCAGCATCTAATATACCAAGCGAAGAAAGATCCACTCGGGCTTCCAAATCCCAATTGCCGCTAATGGTACAAATACACACGATCTACAACCGCTACACAGTCTAAACCTGAGAACTCCCAGTCCCCAACTCCATATAGCACACGAATCACTGTACCTGATCCGAAATTCCGCAGTATGAATACATATTACACCTAGAGTACCTAATCATTCTTCGAAAGACATTCTAAATTCTCCTGTGCCATCAAACAAACTCAGATATCAGCAGTCGATCTAGCAAGAAAGAACCGCAACACTACTAAAGTATCATCAGCTTAATTACATTGCCCTTTTTCTGAAACATATACCCTCGTCAAATCACTTCCAATTAGCAGTACCATCTCCTTGGTTACCTGAGGCTACCCGTTGCCTAGGAATTTTATGAACTTCTTTTCAGAACTGAACTGTAACCCATCCAGCCAAGACCTTCCGTCAATCCCGTCTAGAAGAAGAATCATTACACATTCCATGCTTCGCTTGCCCATAGGCAATATATACTTCTCTAAACCACGGTAAAACTCATCAAGAACTCTCTCCCAATTCCATTGCACAAGCTAAACTGCCAGGACTGAATCCTTCTACCCGAACCAAGCTAAGCAAGCTGTCAGAACTCAAGAGCCTTGCTGCGCAATACCAGTAAAAGCTCCTTACCTCGAATACATACGAAGAATTAATCATATCCTCATACCAATTCAGTCTACTATCAAGCTATTCCATCTATCAAATTTCTCTTTTTGTTCATCATCCACTTGATATTTCCCCCTCGTTGTAGCATCACAATGCCTTAATCCAGGCTTACCACATGAGACTCGCACATAAGACCACACTATCTAAGAACCATGGCCACTGAATACTCTTTCAATCGTTCCCAGAAATACCACATTCCAGAGTACTTTACCCCGAAGAACTTCCTGCGAATCTGAAATTCGTTACCATTACTTCCCAGATACTGATACATAGAATCCATAATTAACATAAAATACCACAAGTCTTGATCTTTTCTAATGAAAACACAGTCCCTAGCCACATACCCAGCCTTAAGACACCTGATTATTACATGCCAAATCTTGGACACAATAAAACCATTCTCGAGAGTCATTCACTCTATTCAACTTGCATTTAGCCTGCTCAGCTAACAAAACCACCTGTCCTCATCGGCGCTCTAACACCGCAGAACATGATCTCATACCAATACAAACAACCATCTTCCTTCTCTATACACTGAGCATTCTTTATCAACAACAGCTCAAGACATCCTAGTATTTTCTCACATCTACGAAGCACCATGTAACCTTCGTCAAAATTTTTGCCTTACTCGTGCCATCCTCGGCTCAATTTATGCAACCCGAACTGATCCGCCAGCATACCTCGAAAAGGAACCAACATAGCACATAACCGTGCAATCAGCTAATCAACAGCAACCTCCCCAACTTGGCTCGAAGCCACACATCAAGACACACTCAACAGCTCATATCATTTTTACTCTAATGATGCCACAATACTATAGTGAGAGTAAACTCAAATCATCTACTAGTTTGTGAAAACACAGATCATCTAGTACTGAAATCCTTGGCAAGCCTCGCATTCATCCCCATGTCAGTTGAGTCCACTCTCTAGAGCGACCCGAATTTATCAAATTTTGACACATACTCTTCAATTACACATGAGATCTTCTAACAATATACATAAGAATCGTACCCCTTAAGAACACTCCACAGGAGATAACCCACCTGCTTCGCCTCAATTTAGTATTTCAGCACACCTTCCACCATCATACATATAACACAACCATTTAGTCTTCCTGAGTCTGAACTCATACCGCCACACGTAATGCACTTCACTTCCTAACTAGGAGACACGAAAGTATTCTTCACGCGCCCATAATTCGGGCTACACATCAATCACGATAGGAATCGAACACTTAACAGTTCATCTATTATCCAGCAGACTTCTTCGTCACTACCAAGTCATATATATATATACATCCCGCAGTACTAACATACTCATCACATGGATATCTAACCGGCATTCCGTCTAATAAGGACAATACTGAATATATAAGTTCAAAACATTTGCTCACACAATCAGCACCTCGGTGTTCAAGCCATAGGCATAGATCCGGCCTCAAGTCCTTCAGACTAGCCCAACATCAAACTCTCGGAGATCGCGTCTCACCCCTCGATTGGGGAATCACAAGCCATCAAAGCACATACAATATTGAGTGCTAATGTTCGCATACAGACGTGAGGAAGGAATTTCAAGAATTATATCTCAAGCTGAATCAAGTACGCACAATATGAATTCCAAGAAAGTGAGGTTTCCTAAAGGTTTTGAGCCTCTCGAGGATAAATACAGACGTCTTCGTACCGATCTGCGAGACTCTACTAAATCTGCTCATGACTCGTGATTTCTAGTAACCTAGGCTCTCATACCAACTTGTCACGACCCAAACCCCGCTCCGGTCGTGATGGCACCTCTCGTGAAGACAAGGCTAGCCAACCATTCTTAAACAGCCTTTTCAGCAATAATTAAACATAAATAAGCAGTCTAAATATGACTTATTATTAATAATTAGCGGAAGTGAAAACCCAAACGCAGCCCAAATCGGGGTGTCACAAGTCACGAGCATCTAAAGAAGACTGATCACGACTATCGGGCCAATAATAATATATAAAGTGAAATTCGAAAATCAAAGGACAAGGTCCGGTGCCGCGAACGCCGGTAGTCACCTTGCTCAGCTACAATAGTATGCCTTCAATCAGCTAATAACCTGCTACCGGGTGAACAATACCTGCAACTGCACGCGAGGTGCAGGGAGTAAAGTGAGTACTCCAACTCAGTGAGAAATAAAAGTAAATAATAGCTGAAAGTAAGAAATCACGTAAGGCACTCCATCATGTTATATAAAACAGTACCACCCTTTTTGAGAAAAATAGTAAAACCGTGAAATCCTAGGAAAACATCTGGACTCTGTTAAAACCTCTTTTGAAAATATTCCTTTTCAATAGTTTAAGCAAATTCACGCGACACAAATAGTGCAGTCAGCACATAAGTCAGCCCCTCGGGCACAGCACTCCATCAACAACTAACATCGGGGTATCTGGTAAACAATGCAAGAAGTAGCATGGATGCCAATGAAATGAGTGTGATGTATATCATGACAACCAGTACAAATAGGAACAAATGCATGAGTGCAATGCAATACATATGATGGTACATTCCAGTACCCACTGTGGCGCGTAGCCCGAGCCACCCATACTCATTTATCATCTACGACGCTCACTGGGGGTGTGTACAGACTCTGGAGGACCTCCTACAGCCCAAGCGCAATATCAAGCCATCTCGTGGCATCAATCAAATCCTGGTCATTCATTGTTACCTAACCCATTTACATCATATAGTGCAATTGTCACCATTATTTCAAGTTCCTGCTGCGCCGTGCAGCCCGAGCCACCTATAATGTTTCAAGTCACATCACACAGTGCCATTGTTACCACTGTTTTGAGTCACTACTGCGGCGCGCAGCTCGAGCCACCCATAATCAGTCCAGAAAACATCGTAAGCCCCATGGGCATTTATAAGAGAGTAGTTCTCAGCCCGAAATAACATTTAAAATATCATTCGAGTTTTCAAAACTTAGAAATATGGCTGAGTTTGCAAAACAGTATTTAAAACCTTGGACTGAGACCAATTGATATGCAAGATACGCTAAAATAGTAATATCAATCCCCGAAGGATTCACATAGTTGGCACGAAGCCCAAACATGGCAATCAGCCCATAGTATGATGATAACAAGTAGTTTTAGTCAAATACGCGGTTAAATCAACAACCAGGACGGACCAAGTCACAATCCCCAACGGTGCTCTACCCCACGCTCATATCCGGCGTGCAAGTCACCTCAACACAACACTATGATGTGCAAATCCGGGGTTTCAAACCCTCAGGATATCATTTAAAATTATTACTCACCTCGAACTGGTGAAATCTCTAGCTCGCGATGCCTTTTCCCTTCAAATCGGCCTCCACGCGCGTCGAATCTAACCAAAATCGGAGCGAATGCATCATAATATGCCAATGGGAAAATACCCAATCAAAAAATATCAAGAATCTCGAAATTACAAAACCCGAGACTCGGGCCCACATCTCGAAAAAAATTACAAAACTTATATTATCAGATTTCTCATCTCGCCATGAGTCCATACATACCAATAACTCCCAAATCCGAGCTCAAATGACCTATCAAATCCCAATTTGAAACATTAAAACTCAAGCCCTAGCTTTACCCCTTTTTAATGAATTTCAACCAATTTCCATGTTAATTCTACCATAAACTTGAATAATTAGGCCAAGGAACTTAACTCTATTCGATTCTCAGTCAAAACCCTTAAAAATTCTCGCCCAAAGCTCCCAAAATCGCTCCACAATGGAGGAAAAATGACATAAGCTCGCGGATGAAATAATGATATAAACCCTTCTGCCAAGTGTGATTTTTTCGCTTCTGCGGTCCTTCTTTCGCTTATGCGGGACTGCTTCTGCGGCCAGATTTTCGCTTTTACGGTCTTCATTAAACTTCCGAAAATCCGCTTCTGCGGTTCTACTTTCGCACCAGCGGTACCGCTTCTGCGGTCTGCTCTTCCGCTTCTGCGGAACCTGCCTTCTATCTCCTCGCCGCTTCTGCGATCACAGCTCTGCTTAAGCGGCACCGCTTCTGCGGTCCAAGACCCGCAGAAGCAAAAATACCAGAAACAGCATGCCTTTAGCTGTATGAAATTCCAAAACTCCCCGTTAGCCATCCGAATTCATTCCGAGGCCCCCGGGACCTCAACCAAAAGTACCAACATAACCCATAACATCATTCAAACTTGTTCCAATCATCAAAACACATCAAACAACACTAAAATCATCAATTTACATCGTATTCAAGTCTAAGTTTCTTCAAAACTTTCTAAACACACATTCGATCAAAAACCCTACCAAAATACCTCACAATGGCCTGAAATTTTACACGCACATCCAAAATCACCTAACGGAGCTACTGCAACTCTTGGAATTCCATTCCGAATCTCGGATCAAAATCTCACTTATCAACTGGAATTCGCCAAAATTCTAACTTCGCCAATTCAAGCCTTATTTTACACCAGACCTCCAAAATCAATTCCGATCACTCTCCTAAGTCACAAATCATCCCCCGAAGCTAACCGAATCACCGGAAATCACATCCGAGCCCTCTAACTCAATAGTCAACTTTCGGTTGACTTTTCCAACTTAAGCTTTCCTTAAAGAGACTAAGTGTCTCATTTCATATCAAAACCAATCCAAATAAATTCTAACACACCACCTACCGATAACGAAATATGAAGAAGCATGAAATGGGGGAAACAGAGCAATAACACAAGAGACGACGGGTCGGGTCGTCATAATGGCCTAATAAAACTATCCAAACAGGACACACAAATCACACAAAAATACACAAAATTTTAGAAGAAAGGGGTAGAAGAAGAACATAACAAAAGAAAAGATAAAGTAAAATAAACGAAAAGTGAGGCTGGAATACCTAATGCATAACTCAGGCTGAGAAGAAGCGCGACTTGAAGCTTCAAACCTTAGGATTTCCGATCAAACTTGATATTAATCGTGTGTTCTCATAGAGAACAAACGATTAACATCATGTTCGGCCGAAATCAACCGCAGTAATTTGATTTGGATTTTTGAATTTTTAGGGTTAGACTTTTAATCTAAGTTTCGAGGGGTTCCGGGATGATTCGAGGGAAACTATCCTAGGGTTTGGAAGCAGGAGTTATGGTGGTTGTCTGGTGTTAGTGTGGTGGTAATTTGAGTCGGAGCCGCCACTAGGGGATCTTGTGGCGACGCTAGGGTTCATGGCTTAGATTAGATATTCAAGATGATGGGCTGGGATTCGAGGGAAGCTGAGGGTGGCATGGACATGGGGAGGTCATGGGGAAGAGGTGGTGTAATTTTGGAGGTCTTTGGCCACCGTCCGCCGCCGTGAATGATTTCCGGCGGGCGGAGGATGGCGGCGTAAGGTCTGGTCTCTGAAAGCTTAGAGACGAAGAGGGCAGGGGGGTTTGGTTTAGGGGGCGGGGTGGCTTTGGAACCTTATATACGTAGAGGGGAAAACGAATCCAAACCGTTCGATCAATTGAGATCAACGGCTTGGATCGATTAACTTATCAAAACGGCGTCGTTCAGACATAATAGAGACTGGGTTGGTCTCTTATGTGAACGGGTCGGGCGAGATTAACGGGTAGTGGGGTGCGTTTTGTACCGTTGGATGTGGATGGTTGAACGGTTGAGATCTGTTGGTCATGAAACGACGTAGTTTGACCATCATACTACGTCGTTTCGCCTGTCTTTGAGACTGGACGATTTGGACCGGGTAAGAGGGTTGTTTTGGGCCTGGATTGGGAAATTAATTCTTGATCTGGCCCAATTCGACTTCCTTCCTCTTTTCTTTTTCTTTTTCTTTTATTTTCTTCCTAAATTATTTTCCAAAATTAAAACCTAAAATCCTAGATTAAATTATATAACCAAATTTACTTAAATATACTAATTAACTCTAAACATTAATTATTGCAAATAATTAAATACCAAAATCACACAATTAAACACAAAAATGCAAAGTGCCATATGTTTTTATGATTTTCCAACTATTGTGAAACGAATAATTTATGATTTAACTCAAAATTATAAAAATGCATATGCAACATTTTTTTTTTCATTTATTTAAACACATAAGCATGCACGGACACAGGTAAATAATGACATAAAATACCACAAAAATGCACACAATAAAACAAATAATTTTTGTTTTGATTTCTTTGGGAGTAGTTCGTGTGGGGCAAAAATCACATGCTCACAGTTGCCCCTCTTTGCTCGAAAACACGAAGAGTTTTCGTGCAAAGATAAGTGAGCGAAAATGAGCGATTTTTGCCCGTTTGAATATTCTGTGTGAAGCATTTTTTTTGAAAGATTTGACCGAACCTCTGCTTCAAAGGTTTCCTACATATCCTTGGCTAAAAAGGAATCAGGTCAATGTAGTTCGGGAAGTTTTGGTAGCTGAGACTACCATGAAGCTGTGGTTTTACTATTACTATTGTTGCTGCTGCTGCTGCTGCTGCTTACTGACCTCCTTATTACACCATGATAAAATAAAGAGGCTATACTAAGCTATAGTATATGAATTACAAAGATTTATTCTCAAACTTGATCTTGTGACTGTTGTTGCTTTGTTGCCTTGTATTTCCTCTGATGTTCCTTTGTTTCTAACTTGACTTGTAGTCTTCTCTTCCTCAGGTGGATGCCTGATTGCTGAACTCGAACTGCTTCTTTTCCTTCTTGTGAAATCCGAATTATTTTTCCTTCGAAACTTGAACTGCCTTCTTTTGACCATTGTTGCCTTCCTTCTGATTTCTGAACTTGAA
>MU781806.1:104365-116304 GCA_026770625.1 Nicotiana glauca
TTTTTTTTGTTTTTTTTTTGTTTTTTTTTGGTTCCCCCCCCCCCCCCCCCCGCTCTCCGGGCGGGTTACTGACTTCTTGACTTAATAAAAAGGTACGCCTCCATCCTCCAGGTGGGCTCCTGACTTCAACAACTTAAAAAGATAGCACCTCCATTCTTCGAGCGGGCTCCCAACATCAATAAATTAAAAAGGTAACGCCTCCATTCTTCGGGCGGGCTCCCGACTTCAACAACTTAAAAAGGTAACGCCCCCGTTCTTCAAGCGGGCTCCCGACTTCAATAACTTAAAAAGATAAGACTCCGTTCTTCGGGCAGGCTCCCGACATCAATAACTTAAAAAGGTAATGCCTCCATTCTTTGAGCGGGCTCCCGACTTCAACAACTTAAAAAGGTAATGCCTCCGTTCTTCGGACGGGATCCCAACTTCATCAACTTAAAAAGGTAACGCCTCCGTTCTTCGGGCGGGCTCCCGACTTCAACAACTTAAAAAGTAACGCCTCTGTTCTTCAGGCGGGCTCCCAACTTCAATAACTTAAAAAGGTAACGCCTCTGTTCTTCGAGCGGGCTCCCGACTTCAAAAACTTTTAAAAGATAACACCTCCATTCTTCGGGCTGGCTCCCGACTTCAATAACTTTAAAAGGTAATGCTTCCGTTCTTCGGGCGGGCTACTTCAATAACTTTAAAAAGATAACGCCTCCATTTTTTGGGCGGGCTCCCGATTTCAACAACTTAAAAAGTAATGCCTCTATTCTTCGGGCGGGCTCTCGACTTCAACAACTTTAAAAAGTAACACCTCCATTCTTCGGGCGGGCTCCCGACTTCAACAACTTTAAAAGATAATGCCTCCGTTCTTCGGGCGGGCTCCTGACTTCAACAACTTAAAAAGTAACGCCTCCGTTCTTCGGGCGGGCACCCGACTTCAACAACTTAAAAAGTAATGCGTCCGTTCTTCGGGCGGGCTCCCGATATCAACACTTTAAAAAGGTAATGCCTACGTTCTTCGAGCGGGCTCCCGACTTCAACATTTTAAAAAGGTAACGCCTCCGTTCTTCTGGCGGGCTCTCGACTTCAACAACTTAAAAATGTAATGCCTCCGTTCTTCGGGCGGGATCCTGACTTCAACAACTTAAAAATGTAATGCTTCCATTATTCGGGCGGGCTCCCGACTTCAACAACTTAAAAAGTAATGCCTCCGTTCTTCGGGCGGGCTCCCGACTTCACATACTTAATTTTCTTTCCTCTTGATATTGTTTTCCCTTACCGCTTGAACCATTTTCCTTTTAGACTTGAATTATCTTCCTTCAAAATTTCTCTCCCTTAAAAATTGTGTTGTGTTCCTTTGAAACTCGCTTCAATTAAAACTTGTGATGTCTTCCCTGTTCTTCAGATGGGTGCCTGACTTCAACAAAAAATAAAAGGAAATTTTCTGCCCCAGTTTGATAACTGTTTGGTGCTTGTCTTTCCTTACGGTGGGTTTCTCCGAAACAACCGAGATTTTCTGTCTCTGTTTCAATCACAGAAAAATCTTGTCAGTTTAAAATTGGTGGTTGGTTGTGATACTCTTGCTGGAGATGGTTTTTTCTTCGCTCCTTTCCATGCTCTGCTTTGTCCGACTGCCTTGAACTTGGTTGAAAGCTTCCGACCTTCTGACTATTCCTTAGTCATGAAATTCCCCACTTTTACTTCTAGTCTTCTTATCTGACCCCATATATTTCTGATTTCCATTTGAAGATCTTGCATGTTTACGGATTAACCACTTTCTCTGTCACCCGTATCACTGAAATACCTTTTCTCTGTTCAGATCCAATACCCTCTATTTGTTGCATTGTTCATGAACCGACACCCAACCGACCTTTGTGTCTCACATGAATCCCGAATCACATCCATTTCCCCCACTCTGTGTATATATTGTTCTTTATTGATTTGTCCACTGGCCTTGGCCTTGAGGTCTGTTGCTCATTTACTTGACATGGCGACTGATTTCCGTTTGAAGACCTTGCTAGTTCCTTGACTAAGCACCTCCTTTATAAACCTTAACCCAGAAAATACTTTTCTTCATTTGAATCTGATACCTTCTATCTTGTTGTATTGCTCCTGGACCGTCATCTACCCAACCTTTGTGTTTCACCTGATCCCCAAAGCAGTTTGATTATTACCAACTTCAATGCGCATGTCGCTCTTTCCTGATTTAAACCACTAGCTTTGGCCTTGAGTTGTAACCTTTGATTTCTGCTTGAGGTGTCTATCTTGTCACTGGTCCAACATTTTTGTCCATCTTATCACAGAATATACCTTTCATTCATTCACCCCGGCCCTCCTTCTGTTGCATTGTCCATGAATTGATATGGACCAAACCTTGGTATTCCAAAGCATGTTGATTATTACCAGCTCAGTGTCCTAGTTGTTCTTTCCCGACTTATGTCACGTTGATGTACTAGCACAGATCTTGTCTTGTGCAATTGGGAAGCTGATGGCAAATTTTGAAGTCATTTCTCACTGGCTTTGACCAGACAGACTCAGGAAGAAGGATTGAACAAGAAAAAGAAATAACATAGAGGACGAAGGAAAAGGATGATTCCTAACAAGAAAAACTACTACAAAGTAGAAACCTATCAGATGTGGATACAAACTCTAATAATCGTGACATGCACTTGCGGCCTATTCTATTAATTAATTCTGATGTTCAACTCTTGTCGTACCTCTTTTTTTTTCTTGAAACGGGACTTCCATACTCCTCCTATTCAATCTGATTTGCAATCCTGATTTCGACTTATAGTGCCTGAAGGGTTTTCACTATCAAGTCTCTTTCTTTTTGGTCTTTCTCTCTCCTTACATTTGCCTCAAGGAGCCCATGAAGGTTTTTACTAATGAGACTCTCTCATGTTTCTGACTTCTCTCGGCTTTCATCGCCTTACGGCGCCCGTGAAGTTTTCACCATTAAGACTCTCTCAATTTTTTATTTTCCTTGTTTGGATCGGAGTGTTGCCCCTGATGTGATTCACCTCTACTCGCTTGACTTGGCATCTCTTGAAAACTTATCGGAAGGTCTTTCTTTGGACCGTAACGTGGGCTTTTGGATAGGGCTAGAAAGAAAGGGTATTAAGGCTAAACAAAAATCAGCTTGGGTTTAAAATTACAACCTTCAGAACCAGATTTCTTTACAACAACCACAACTTCTGCCCTAGTTTCTTGCTTGGGGAATTTCAGATTTTTATTCCACTATGGCCGAGCCATGAAGTTACCTACGTATCCTTAAAAGGAATCAGGTCAAACGTAGTTCACCAAATTCCTTGTTGTTATAGTTTTTCTTTTCATTTATTTATTATTTTTTCTTTTTCTTTTTCTTTTTCTTTTTCTTTTTCTTTTTCTTTTTCTTTTTCTTTTTCTTTTTCTTTTTCTTTTTCTTTTTCTTTGTCTCTTTCTTTTCTCTTTTGTTGTTCTATTGTTTTTGTTGTTTTCTTTTTCTTTTTCCTTTTCTTTATCTTTCATGCTTGTGTTTCTAATCTTTGCTACTGATTCCGAAAGAGGGGTATGAAAGAAAGCAAAAAAGGCTCGAAAGGGGTAACGAAGGATAAAGTGTTTAGATAGCAGAACAAAATGCCTTCGTCATTCCAATATTCAAAACATGCCTAAGCACAAACAACTCGATTAAACAAACATTTGTGTCATCTTCTGATTGTGCTATATCCACACCTTTGCTTTCTTCGTATGTTAAATGCAAAGCACCATTGGGTAACATTATCACTCTCATTATCACGATCCACCCTTGCCAATTTGGGCAATTTTGTTTTAGTTTCAAACTGATGCGGCATGACACACATAAGGTTTCTTTATGTTCTATCAGCCCCAGTTTCGCAGGGTTCGGGCTTCAAATGATCTCAAAATGTCCAAATCTGTTCTTATTTTCCTTAAGTGTCCCGATCATCTCTCAATTGCTTCTTGATTAACTTTTAAGATTAGGCCTATAATTGTGTATGTATGTCATGTCACTAGATTTGACAGGAAAAGGACTATAAAAGGAGAGGCCTAAATAATAGAAAATAGGACATTGCATTAGCCGATGAAACAACTTGAACAACAAGACAAACAAACTAAACTGGGGTTACAACCTTTAGAACAAACCTAGAAAACACTAAATGAGATATTACGACCAAAGGAACTAGACACAATCAAAAGATAGAAGGGTTTGACTTACAAGAGAATATTCAGATTACAACCCTGAAATAACCTGGACAACAGAAATGACAACAAAATAAGCCATCAAAAACTCCACTCCGGTTGACCAAGAAATGGAGAGTCTTTCCAATTACCAAGCTCAACATCTTAGCTATTGACTTATGCATCAACAATATTAGGACCTTCAAAAGTCTTCATTCCATTGTTCTCAGCAAATTGCTTTTGGGTTTCCTGTGCCTGCACGTTCTTAATATCAACCTCTGATAGCGCCGAAAGATTGTAGCACGTGGACCTCTGAGGCTCCCAGAAGAGTTATCACATTCTTTTTCAAAATAGACTATACCCAACATATGCGCCTCATTATGCACAGGTGGCGGACTTTGGCTAGTGTTCGCGGCATCTGGACTTTGCACGACAAGGCCGCCTGCATTAATAAGTTGCTGAATCACCTTCTTCAGATTCCAACACTTTTCTATGTCATGTCCTGGGGCATTCGAGCAATATGCGCATCTTAGGAAAAAGTCAAACTTCTTTGTAAGAGGGTTTGGTATTTTTATATGGATAGGCTTTAATATGCCCGAACTCCTTAGCCTCTGGAACAAATAGGCGTATGACCCTTCCAATGGAGTGTAGGCTTTCTTCTTCCGCAACCGCTCACCTTTACATGCTTGATTGGGCCGAAAACCTGATCTAGAGGGTTTTTGGCAGGCTCGTGGGGGTAGATAAGCATTTTGTGGAGTCGGGTACCAGAAAAGTGATGTATGACTCTGGGAGTTATGTGGAGAGAAGTAGCATTGGGGAGGGTCACCTGGTGCACAAGGATATCCACGGGGATGGTGTTGGGGCTGGGAGTTTTGATCAGGAAAACTCATCGAATCATCTTTTCTGCTTCCCTCTTCCCCATCCAAGCTTGCTGGGATATTCTGAATTTCTTTAGACCGTCTCATGATCTTGCCTGACTTGATTCCCTCTTCTACTAACTCCCCTATTTTAACACCTCATCGAAAGGTCTACCCACGACCGGGATCAAATGATCGAAGTAGGTAGGTCCCTGGGCTTGTAGGAAAAGCTTAACCATTTCCTCTTCACCAATCAAGGTACTGACTCGAGCAGCGTGCTCCCTCCATCTGAGCACATACCCTCTAAAGCTTTCCTCCGGCTTCTTTTCCATCTTAGATAGGGAGGAGCGGTCTAGGATAACACTTGATTTACATTGAAAGTATCGGACAAAGTCTTGAGCCATGTCACCCAATGTAAGCCACTTATTAACATTTTGACGACTATATCAGTCCAAAGCTGCCCCAATTAGGCTCTCATTGAAATATGCTATCATCAAGTCGTATTTCTCTCCCACATTTTTCATTTCATTGCAATAAACCTTTAGGTGGGCTACCGGATCACCAAACCCATCATACAAGCTGAATTTTGGTACTTTGTAATCCATGCTTACCTGATAACTCATTCCTGGCTTGTCCCTTAAGAACTATTCTATGCTTTTTAGCTTCCTAGATACCCCATCTAACCCTTCTTTTCCTGTGAATTTTCCATTTTCCACACGAGGCTCATCCTGCGGGCCTTGCTTGTGCGAATTGGGAACCTTTTGAGCAGCCTCGGAGGGGTGATATTGGGCATTATGAGCTTTGGGTGGGTGTTCATTATCGAGAACAGTGGATGTGACCGGAGGGCATTTTTGGGAAAAGATAGTTGGATGACGAGTGATGGAGCTACTAGGGTGGCTGGGAAAGCTGTGATAAGCGGGTAAATATGGAGAGTGTGGAGGATCGCCTGGCGTTGTGTCCGGCGTTTAGGTAAGGACAGCATCTAGGAAGCTGGATGGTGGCGGGGGTGGTGCTTTACCAGTCATCCATGCCCGATACATGTCTGCCACGTGTTGTCTCAGCATCTTTACCTCTTCTACCAACCCGTTGACCTGTTCAACCAGCTGCTTTCGGGCATCAGTATCAACCCACTCAGTTCTGTTGTTCTCTACCATTACCTTTTGCTTTTGTGTTGTAGGGAGGAGCTACTTTAAAACCCAAAAACTAACCACCTTTCTAGTAATATGACAAAATGCAACCATCACGTTAGCGTTAGGACATTTAACAGATAGGCAAACACACATTAGGGATGCAATGCACCTAATCAGTTAACCATTTCTATTATGCATTTGCTTGGTTGCTTGCGTCATCCCCGCTTTCGCTAGTTTTAACTCTTCTTCTAATTTATCCTCATTTATTTATTTATTTATATTTTTTTTTCTTTATTTTTTTTTCTTTTAGTGGCGGTTGAATCTTATGTGGATTGCCTACGCATCATGTCCCTGCATGAATCAGACCGTGCGTAGTTCTGGCAGATAAGGATGTAACAAAATTTTTGGTTTTTTCATAACAACTTCTTTGATTACAACATGATTCAAAACACTCAAAACTCAAACAACAGACTCTAAATAAGTGAAAATACTTGACTCAAAACACACTCAGAACTAGAACATCTTGACTCAAAATCAGACTTTCAAAACCTAAAAAGTATAGACTAAAAACATCATTCCAACGCTCTAAAATTTCCTGGGGTTCGTGAGGCATCATTCGGCCTTACCGCGGACCTTTGTGCAAGATCCCTTTGCAGCCTTTTCAGTTCTCCCATAATCTGGCGAACAAAAATCATTATCGCAGCAAAGAAGGTGGTACGAGTCATATCCTCGCATGCTCGGCACTTCCTGGTGATGTAATTGCGCAATACCTTCAACCCTTTCCCTGATTCTGTCTTTTTCCAGAAGCAACCGCTCTATTTGTTGATTTCGCGTTCCCAACACTTGAGATTTTGAAATTTATGCATCTGCTCTTCCATCCACGCCATCAGGTCATAGCAGCATTTCCTATCCGCTCTGAAATCCTTGGCTTGCCTGAATTCCCTTTCTTTGAGGGTGGATATTGTTTCCCTCAAGATAGTGATGCTCTCCTCGTAGTCCCTCTTCATCTGCCGTATACGCTGTGCCCGCTCTTCTGTACCTCTTGCCCATCTGGATCGTATCCTTGTTAAGCTAGCTTCAGATTTTTCCAAATCCTTTTGGCATTTACGAGCTTTCTCTTTTAGTTCATTTATGCAATTTTGGTCAGCCCGGCTTCTTTCTGGTTTCCTGCCAGCTATTCTCGTTTTTTGGATCTGAACTTTAAGGTCCTCATTTTCTCGGACTAACTTCTTCTTTTCCCCCTTATCTGCAGCGGCTTGGACATCTTTTTCAAATTGAAGATCCATGACTTGCTTCTTCAGCTTGCCTATTATGGCCATGTGTTCGCGTTCTTTAACCAGCCAGTCCCACTGTCCCTGTGATGACTCAACGAAATCCTGGACGTGAGGTCTTTTAGCTGGCCTCTCGAACTCAAGTTCTCTCATGTACCAAGCAAGGTATCCTGGCGACACTTTGCCTTTGGATCGATCCCGCACACGAGTATCTGCTTTCAAGTATTGACATTCGTTCCAAATTTGCGAACGACTGCTTCGGGGAATTGACCATTAGGCCCAATTTTGACTACCTGGCTGCTGAGATCTTCATTCTTCGGGACTGTTTGGCATCTTCCCAATTGCCTCAAGACTCGGTACGGGGCATATGACTGAATACTCTTGAGTCCTATCAGTAGAAAATGAGATCATGTGGCTGACATATATATGATTTCGTCCACAGATAACCACCCGAATGTCCATTCTATTTGGCATGCGGTGACGGAATGCAGTCACGCTACCCATTTGGTGACCCCTTCTGGCAAGCTAATTCCATCAACTCTTGTTGAAAAATTCTTCTATACATGTCTTCTCTACTGACCCATAGCTCATAAATTGAGGGCGATGGCATAAGTGTTTAATCATCCACATTTGTAGCAATACATTACAGCCCTCGAAAAAATCCCCTCAGGCTTTGCAAGCGGTAAGGGCGCAGAAGATATTGGCTACTATCATGGGTGCAAGAGTGCTGTTATCCTGAGTGAGCAAAGTACTGACAACCCCGGCGACTCGTATATCAATTTTCCCGTCTTTTCTAGGAAACACCAGAAGTCCCAAAAAGGCCACCATAAATGCAAAACACCTATGTTCCTCCCACTTCAGGCGGTTTTCCTTGCTACAGATTTTGCTTTTCGGATTGTCGTATATGAATGATAGAGTACAAAAGCCAGACGCCAAGTCCGGGTTGTGAACCGTCCTGTGTATCTTCAAAGAGTCTAAGAACATGTGTATGGCTACGACCCTCAGAGCAATCAAGTACTGTTCTTTCAAAGGAACCTTGGGACCCCCGATGTATCTGGTTATCTCTTCCAATGTCGGGGTAAGTTCAAAATCTGAGAAGTGAAATACATTGTGTGTCGGGTCCCAGAATGGAACCAATGCCTTATGATATCCCTCCGGATTAATCTTCAGCAACCTAGTAAGGCCTCCTAAGTACAACTTGACCGTGTCTTGCCCCGATTCGCCCAAGTCATTCCACCACATATGCAATTCCAAAGGGATCTTGTTTATAATGGCTCCAGGTAAATTCTGATTCATGCTCATTCTGCAAATTTATTAAGGTGATTAAGCGAAACTATGATTTATCTGACTCAAAACAAATTGACTATTTTTCAAATTAAAATAAAAGACCCGATTTCTCGAACACGACCTTTCAGCACTTCGAGGACGAAGATTTTAAGGCTGCGTAAGGTAACCGATCAAAACTTGAAAAGAAATGACCAAATGTGGCTGTTTATGCAAAGTCCGCCTTCCGGCGTCCTTTTTGGGAACATTCGGCTATTTTTTGACAAAAACAGCATCACCCGACTTATTTATGACTAAAATTAAAACTTTGACTTTTTTTTTCAAAAGGGGAGGTTGGACCCGATGAGGGTTGCCTACGTATCTCACATCCAGTGAGAATCAAACATGTGTAGTTCGGGCAAACAAAACAAACTATTTTGAAAGTGAAACTCTTTTCCTTTTTCTCTTTTTTTTTATTTCATAGGCAAATAAAAAAACTACTTTTAAAAACAAGACTCCTTTTTTTTCATTTTTTTTATTTTGGGGGAATAAAACAAACTATTTTCAAAATAAAACTATTTTCTTCTTTCTTTTTTTTTTCAAAAATCCGGCAGAGTTTCGGTACTATTTGGGTATTGGGTTTTCTAAAATAGGTAATTGACTCTCTACACTACTATTTCTCTCTTTTTCTCTTTTTTCAATTTTTCAATATTTAAAAAGCCAGTCAGCATGCAAGTCTGAAGGAAAATAAATGCATAAAACAAGTAGGATGCATTAGGATGGTCTTTTTCATTTCAGGTTGCTTGTCCTAGACGGACCCAACCCCTGTGTTGAGTCCCTTAGGTCAAATGCACATGATGCAAATAAGCGTTCCTACTAGGGATTCGGTATGAAGTCAAGTTATTCTAGGTTCAAACCTGGTTATATGTCCTAGACTGTGTACCCGAGCGGACAACTCGAGGAGGGGGGCTACGTACCGGGGACCCGCAAGATCGTCCGGCTTAGTAACTTGTCTAAGCCTCTTTTTATTTCAGGGTATGACACTAACAGAATAGGGAGTCTCAACCAGTAAGCACATCCCCGGAGGTGAGAAGAGAAGGGTTTTGACACAGTTTATATACAATTCAGATAATATCAAAGCGGTAAACATTTAGCATGAAACATGTAGGAAAATCAGCTAAAACCAAACATAACAATTATTCTAAGCTCGAATTCTTAAACCCTGAACCGAAGTTTTGGGTTTGTGTCCCCAGCAGAGTCGCCAGAGCTGTCACACATCCTTTTTACCTATACCCGCAAGGGCATAAAGAAGTTTTTCCAATTAAAGGACAATGGAAAACAGGATTTATTATTAAACATTCAGAGTCGCCACTTGGAAGATTTATCGTGTCCCAAGTTACCGGTCGAATCCCGAATCGAGGAAATTATTGACTCTGTTTAACAGTCCGCAAACCAGAAATCCGGGTAAGGAATTCTGTTAACCCGGGAGAAGGTGTTAGGCATTCCCGGGTTCCGTGGTTCTAGCACGGTCGCTCAACTGTTATATTTGGATTTATCTGATTTCACAACATGTTTTAGCTTATGTGCTTTTTTTAACCGTAAATCGCTTTTATTATTATTTTAACGAGAATTGCAACGTCATAAAAATGCGTCTCGAACCACGTCACATAAATGCACCCGTGGTTGTTGACACATTTCGACTTCATTGAGATTTGGATTTGAGTCACATAAATGCGCACTCGAGTTTAGGAAGATAATGTTATAAAAATACGCGCCTAAAGAGACTAAGGTGTTATTATTTTGGGGAAGGCCGTGAAATTCGCTAAACGACCCATCCCGAATTCTAAGTATTTATTATAACCATTCATCGAGGGCCCCGCAATTTATGTATTTGTTTAGCGAGACTCCTCTCATTTTTATTTTAAGGCCAATCTAAAGTAAGCTAAGGTTTTCTATGTAATTGTCTCTAAAACAAAGAAAAAAAATTCCTAATTAATCAAAATTATTACGACGGTTTTAAACTAAACATGTCATCAGGCTCCAGAAGAAACCCAAAGAGTAGGAATTGCAAACCATCATATAACCAAAACCAACCATATGTAGGCTTTGGCCCAAGTCCCAAACGAGAAAATGAATAAGCATTGGCCTGGGCCGTGCGTCAAACGCCCTGAAGCCCAAACTCCTGAGGGTGGGCTACTGAGCCCTGTCCTTCACGCCAAATAGAGTAGCGATTCTTTTTAAACAAAGATCTGCTGAATGTGTTTTTAGTTATGTCAAGTGTCCAATGATTGCAACAAAAATTAGTCACTGACTCAAATTAACAAGATATTGCTGGATTCCAGCTCCATACTTAGATTATTTTATTTACCTATCTAGATTATTTTATTTTTATCTATCTAATAGTGAACTCCTAATATTCAGTAAAGGTAAGAATCAAACTGAAAATACGAACAACAATACCTGCAACTCAACTACATGATACTAATTCAGATTAACATTACTGAATTGGGACTCAACACTCAAGTGACTTCGATTCTGGAAGTGAACTACTGCAATCGTTACTGACTTAACACGAACTGGGCTTACATAGTGATTTTCAACTATCATGGAGATTTAACTACACTATATAATTTAAAAGGAACAACATCAGATCCACAGTCTAATAATCTAGTACATTCCCAGGTGAATCAAACAATCCAATAGGCTCATCCTTAATTATGGAAATCAAATATTGGGTGCTAATGTGTGAATTATCATAAGCTATAGCCAATGTCCATTACACAACTTAATTTTTAGTCCTAATTATGCAGTCCAAATTATTACAGTTTATCTTTCAGTCCAATTATGCAAAGTAAGTACAAATCAAAGTATAACTAAACAAATACAAATAATCTACTAACTATTCTACTGAGATAATTTGAACACATAAACTTCAGAAGGCAAATGGATGATATATTTCATTGCAGNGTGGTGGTTGTATGGTGTTAGTGTGGTGGTGATTTGAGTCAGCGCCGCCACCAGGGGATCTTGTGGCGGCGCTAGGTTTCATGGCTTAGATTAGATATTCGAGATACTGGGCAGGGATTCGAGGAAAGCTGAGGGTGTCATGGACATGGGGAGGTCATGGGGAAGAGGTGGTGCAATTTTGGAGGTCTTTAGACACCGTCCGCCGTCGTGAATGATTTTCGGTGGGCGGAGGATGGCGGCGTGAGGTCTGGTCTCTGAAGGCTTAGAGACGAAGAGGGCGGGGGAGGGGGGGT
>MU781806.1:117201-132741 GCA_026770625.1 Nicotiana glauca
AACGGGTCGGGTGAGATTAATGGGTAGTGGGTGCGTTTTGGACCGTTGGATGTGGATGGTTGAACGGTTGAGATCTATTGGTCATGAAACGACGTAGTTTGACCATCATACTACGTCGTTTCGCCTGTCTCTGAGACTGTACAATTTGGACCGGGTAAGAGGGTTGTTTTGGGCTTGGATTGGGGAATTAATTCTTGAGCTGGCCCAATTCGACTTCCTTCCTCTTTTCTTTTCTTTTTCTTTTATTTTCTTCCTAAATTATTTTCCAAAATTAAAACCTAAAATCCTAGATTAAATTATAAAACNCAATTTCCAAGCTGTAGCAATACAGGGTTCAAATGTGTACCTGGAATTGGAATGAATGTAAGAGGAGAAGGAGTCAGCAACAGCAAACAACATGCAGTAAATACCACTAGCAGCAATGAAACCCAAAATATCACCACAAGAGCCCAGGATTGTTTCGAAAACCAAACAGGATCAATAGAACGGCCCAAAACAAATACCAAAATTCAGAAATGAACCAGGGAACTGAAATACAAGCAACCAGCTGATCTTCCAACTAACTCAAACCACTAAGACTCGAAATAAATTGATTCCTAATGCAATCAAATTTCGAATACATGACAGAAACAGAGAGTTCAAATTGTATCTGATCTTAAATGAGCTAAGGAACTGAATTCCTAGCTCAAAACTTGAAAAATGATCTGAGAAAAATGCAATGAAACAGTACTCTCTTTTCAAAAAAAACTATCCAAAACTAAAATGCCTTAACAGCTCTCTCTCTCTCTCAGTGTTTTTGAAGTCTCCAAAACTGAATCCCTTAAAAGCTCTATATCTCCCTCAATCTGAAAATCCTCTCTTCTGTTCTCCACCCTCCCTGTTCTCTCTAAATGTCACTCTATATATAACTCTCTTTGTCCAATTTCCAGCTCCTAAGAGCACTTTACAGACATGCCATTCCCACTTCTAATTAAAAAATCCCTTATCCCATCATATTCTCTGAAACTCCCCACTACTGAATGTCGTTCCACTATTAAACCTCCTTTCCCTTTATTTTAATTCAATTGTTATGGGCAGCCTAGCATTTAAATTAGGCGTGTCCTGACAGACCACTTAATTTGTTTCCCTTAATTACTATGTTTGTTTAATTTGAATATTAAAATGTGCCCATCAATTTGAATCAGAAATCAAATGTGTGACCCAAACACAGAGTATCAAATTAGGATTTTTTGCTACTAGACTGTCAAAAATACTTCACGTATAACACTTCAGAATACGAAAATGGCATTGAAGCCATCAAGGGCTAACTCTTTCGAAATTCAAGGTTTGACACATTTAAGCACCAAACGACCATACTAGCTACTAACATTTCAAACATTGACGGGCAAACTGGATAACTGATTTTCTCTTTCAGACTAGATAACGAACTATATAGTTAAAATACAGCTAATTGTTCGATTACAGGGCTCAGAGATGATGGCCTAATAAAACTATCCAAACATGACATACAAATCACACAAAAACACACGAAATTTTAGAAGAAAGGGGTAGAAGAAGAACAGAACAAAAGAAAAGATAAAGTAAAATAAACGGAAAGTGAGGCTGGAATACCTAATACATAACTTAGGCTGAGAAGAAGCGCGACTTGAAGATTCAAACCTTCGGATTTCTGGTCAAACTTGATATTAATCGTGTGTTCTCATAGAGAACAAACGATAAACATCATGTTCGGCTGAAATCAACCGCAACAATTTGATTTGGATTTTTGAATTTTTAGGGTTAGACTTTTAATCTAAGTTTCGAGGGGTTCCGGGATGATTCGAGGNTAAAAATGCAAAGTGCCTTATGTTTTTATGATTTTCCAACTATTGTGAAACGAATAATTTATGATTTAACTCAAAATTATAAAAATGCATATGCAACGTATTTTTTTTTCATTTATTTAAACACATAAGCATGCACGGACACAGGTAAATAATGACATAAAATACCATAAAAATGCACACAATAAAACAGACAATTTTTTTTTGATTTCTTTGGGAGTAGTTCATGTGGGACAAAAATCATGTGCTCACAGCCTTAGGCGGGGGCTTTTATAAGGCAGATTCATGCAAGTGTCGACTATTTTTGTGAGTTGGTGCCTGCCAAGGGTGGCAGCACCTTGCCAAACTCGAGAATTTCCTTTGTAATTGTTTTATTATAAAAGATTGGGAAAGGGTTCCCGTAAATCTGTGTGCCTTCGTTTATTTTATGCTGCCTTGAATTGTTTCTAAGTATTAAACCTCGAATGCGAAAGAAAATTGGGCGAAGGCTGATGTCAAGTGGGGACTTGACTGCCGCACAACAGGCAGTGTTTCGACGGACAGAAAATGCCCCTGTGACAACTGGTATCAGAGCGGGCCAGGTTTGTGACGAGGTCGAGATGGCCATGGATAAGACTGCAAGACAAGGGGTCAATTTGCTTGTTCGTGGAAGGGACTATCTTGGCTTAGAAATTCATAAAAGGCAAGGAAGGTAGTGATGCAAAAATTTTGAGTTTGTGGGTGCAAAAAATCAGTGTGGGTTCTTTCAAATCAGTCAGTTGGCATGCTGGATTTGCTGTGGGAATGACATGCAGGAAATGCAATGAGAAAATGAAAAACGTTGCACTTGAGGGCAAGTACTACGTAATTCTCAAAGGGGTGCTGAATTTGTGATGTCTTTGCAAATGGCAGCATGTGTTGGGATCTATTCGACGAGGGCGTCGAATTAAACTAGTTAGGGTGGTTTGTTAGACCCTTGACAAAGCTGATCGGCAAGCGGCACAGCAGTGGCAAGGATGTTGGCATGATGGCCTTGCCATTGGCCTTATGTGCGGGGAAAATAAACATGCAAGACAATGCGGGTGTTGTCTATGGCAACAAACTATTGCAAGGGCAAATGTGACGGACTACGCTTCTATTTGAGGGCTAAGGTGTGACGGACTACACCAAAACAAGAGTGGGCTGTATGCAAGCAAAGGTCAAGACCTTGACGGAACTATGAGGGCTGGATGGGAGCTTAACAAGGCAAAATGGGAAAGACCTCGATGCTAAAATGGGACAGCTTAGTGCCAAGGCAGTGGCATTGGCAATATGGTGTTGCCATGACTTAGGTGAGCGGGATGACATCTAAGTTAATTGTGGGTAAACGACTTAGCAACGGGAATGGCATCAAGGCTTGGTGACTTGATGCTAAAATAGGCATTGGCAAAAGGCAGACTTGATCAAGTAGGGGGCGACTTGACAAGGACAAACAACTGTGGCAGCAGATGGGCGCGCGGCAAAGTAATGGGCGACGAGCTGTGGCGATGGAATTGAATGGAGCATTGTCAAAAAGCCAAGGCTGGGCGCAATGCCAGCCTTGGGCGTGCAACAACTGGCCAAGAAACACGCACATGCAGTACACATCGAGTGGTTTCAATTGTGCTATGCACATGCCATGCAGTTGGGCGGTTACAACTACCCATGTCCAAGGTTGCTGATTCTAAGGCTGAGTCTTTGCACGTTTTGTAGCATGTTCTAGACATGTCCTACACGTTTTTTTATCATGGGATCATGTCCTATCAGTTGGGGGATGTCAACTGAAATTAAGAAACAGTTTTGGGCTGACTACAATATATAAATGTGTGTTAGCAGCCATAAAAACGGGGCTAAGTACCTAGGGAGGGAAATAGCAAATGTATAGGCATATGGCTGCATATTTTAAGGCTTGAGCAGAGCAAAATATGTACCATTGCCTTGCCAAACGAGTGGGCAACACGAGCGGCCTTAGGCGGGGGCTTTTATAAGACAGATTCGTGCAAGTGTCGGCTATTTTTGTGAGTTGGTGTCTGCCAAGGGTGGCAACACCTTGTCAAACTCGAGAATTTCCTTTGTAATTGTTTTATTATAAAAGATTGGGAAAGGGTTCCCGTAAATCTGTGTGCCTTCGTTTATTTTATGCTGCCTTGAATTGTTTCTAAGTATTAAATCTCGAATGCAAAAGAAAATTGGGCGAAGGCTGATGTCAAGTGGGGACTTGACTGCCGTACAACGGGCAGTGTTTCGACGGACAGAAAACGCTCCTGTGACAGTAAGGGTAGATAAAGAGAGGGGAAAGGAGTAAAGAAAAAAATTAAAATTTTAAAATAGGGTGTTTAAATTTTTTGAAAAGCCAAAATTACCCTTTAATTATGCTAATTGATCTAATTACATATGAATTAGGGTGTAAGATTCACTCGTTAAAAAAGGGCAGAAATGATCCAAAATTTAGGCGGCGAGGGCTTAATTGGTACCAAGATTTAAGGGAGGATAAAATAACCTATTCCAAATAGTTTAAGGGTATTTTGGCCCTTTTGGTGTTTATTTAGGAACACCAATTCACCATCGCGTCTGCTAGTCCCCAGTCTATTCTGCCCTTGATATATCGTTTTACTACTTTTTCTATAACTTGGTTTATCTGTAATTTTATTTAAATCTGGACCTAAACTTTATCAGTTCTAGCCTTTCTGAACAATTCCGCCGCCTCCAATCATACAGACCTCTTTGTTCCTTATTTCTGCTCCGTCGGTACGTTAATCTGAGGCTCTTGGTCATATTGCGATCTCCTGTGTGATCTCTGCGCTGCATAATTTTTCTTGCTGAAGAAAAACGACAGAAAGATTCAAAATTTTCTGTTGTAAGTCTGCTAATACTCTCTCGCTCTCTCTTTCTCCCCCTTTCTCCTTGATTTTTTTAATGTTTTTGCTTCTGCTGTTTTTTTTTTCTTGGATCCAAAATCAAGATGGGTCGAGTTAGGGTTTTTGTGATTAGGGCTCATAGGAGGTAGGATGGATTATAGAATTTATGGGTATTGGAAAGCCTGGCGGTTTAGACTTCACAGGGTTGTGTTTATAACGTTTTACTGAGATTTCTCGATACTAAAATAGAAAGAATTTGGTTCCTGGAAAAGGTTCAACCTAGAAATTAGGACTAGTGTGTTAAGTGGATGCAGTTACTCATATACGTGTCCTACCTGTGCTGATAGGAGGTGACAGGTACCCGATGGGATAATTGAGGTGCACCGTGCACACAAGCTGGCTCGAGCACCACTATCCTGAAAAAGAGAATTAGGATTAGTGCTGAGCAGTGGCGGAGCCACCTTATAGCAAGGGGTGTCAAACGACACTCCTTCGTGGAAAAAATAAAATTTTATTTGTATCTATACTATGTATTGACTCCTCTTAATTTTTCGGTATGTTTACTTTTATATATTTTGATACTCCTTAACGAAAATTCTGTCACCACCACCGGTGCTGAGCTATACGCCTACCCCTAACTTATCTCGGAATGATATAGAGAGCTTCATATCAGGCTTTCAGAGTAGTAAAGTCCTAATTAACACTAAGAGATTTTTGACGTCTTTCTTGCACCTTGTAGGTTTTGAAATATAAGAATACTGTGCTTCTATTAGATTAAGATATTCATATGGCTTGAAATTGTTGTAATATTTACTTACTAGGGAATGCTCAGCCTTTTTTTTGCATGTGTAGGGTTTCTGCAATTAGAATGAGTAATTGAAGTTCCCTATATTCTTTTGGTATTTTGTACGATACTGGAAGTTGGCATTTTTTTTCTAATGAAGTCAAGTCATTTGACTGCAATCAAGTCATTTTGACTTTATATCATATTATCAGTGTAACCTTTTTGCTACAAGAATATTGATGTAAGATTTATGAGATGATTACTGTTTAAGCTATAAGAGTTGATTAATACAACTGATGGTACTGACGTGCCTCCCAAAAAGAAAAAAAAAACAAGAAAAGCATTACGGTATTTCCTGGCAATAGCATCAGGGTTATAGGAAGATATGAATCTAATTCGTTCATGTATTGTTAAGAAAAAAAAATTGGTTAGTATTATAGCCAAGTGTACTCAAACAGTGGGAAAAGAAGCACTTTTATTGCCTTCAAGCTTTCAGAATTTTGAATTTCTGCATTTGAAATTATTGTTTTGCTTTTGTAATTATTCTGCATCTACTTGATGCCTTTCAATGATATCTCTTTTACTTCATCCAAAAATTAAAAATATTGAGCAAATATAGTAGTAGATAATTAAGAAAGGTCCTGAGATTTCTTCTCCACCATTTTCTGTCATTCTTAAGGCACCATAATAAATCATTTAATGTACTGCATATGCCCCTAAAAAGTGATCAATCGTGTGATTCACATGTAACTAACGTAGTGAAGGAATTATGCTAACGAAACAAAAGGATGCATGTATCAATTGAATGGACACCTTGAGACCCATCAATTAACATAATGGGGTAACTAATAAAATGTTAATTTCCTAGACTATCATATAAAGGCACATTTTTATTCGAGCCAAAATCCTTCTGTATATTTAACCTGTATTTAGACTTTTTTGCCTCTACAATGAGTAAATAAATTTTCTCATTGTCCGATTATCCAGGAGTGCCTCCTTTTCAGGTGAAAACTCCCTTTACATTTTTGGTTTTCTTTTTTTAACTTTTTTTTTTTTTGCTTTTGATAATTAGATTTTAACTTTCATTTATCTGTTTTTTGTTACATTTTGCAATTGATTATGTGATTCTTCTGCAATCTATATATTACTTAATCATTTTTGGGTATCTTGTGATTGTTCAAGTCGCAATTCCCATCTCTCTTTTCTGACTCTGGCAGACATCTATTTTACCTATTTTGATGTTATTGATGCTTTGCATAATAAACTTTTACAACTTTAAAAATTCCTTTTCATCCTCCTTTTTAATAAAAACCAACCGTACTCTTCCTAGAAACTAGTAATTTCGGGGCCAAATGAAGAATGAATTAGCTAGGATCCATGGTATTCCGACTCAAGTCATGGCTCGAACAACTCTTTGATTTTGATGAAATCTCTTCCCTCTATCTTCTTGTTTTTAGTTGATTTTGATTCTTTGTTGATCTTGTAAGTCTTCGGTAGTTTTATAGTTGGTTTTGTTCATTGACCTTTTTAATGATGGTTGTTCTGTTTCTCTGTGTAAAGCAGGCTAGGCATTTCAAGTCTGGACGTTTGAACATGGCAGCTCTAAAGGACCTGCTTCCACCAGCAAAATCTACTAGCAGTACACACTATGATCATACAAGTGACCCGTGGTTCAAGAACAGATATAATGCAAGTGAGGCAGAGAAGACAGCGGTCATCAAGGCAAATCCTGTCCCTCCTTATCTGAAGAGAGCCGGCTTTAGGCCATCTAAGCTCGAGGATTTTGGAGATGGAGGTGCATTCCCTGAAATTCACTATGCTCAGTATCCACTGGATATGGGCAGAAAGAAGGATTGGAAACCTGGGGGGAAGACCTTGCCTGTTACAGTGGATGAGCATGGTGATGTAAGGTATGATGCGATTGTGAGGCAGAATGAGAATTCGAAAAAAATTGTTTATTCTCAGCATAAGGATCTTATCCCAAAGTTTGTGAAGGATGAGGATGACGAAGACATGGATGGGGAAGAGAAGCAGAAAATAATTGAGGAGACCACCCAGGAGACCAAGGCTGCTCTTGAGAAGATTGTAAATGTTCGGTTGAGTGCTGCACAGCCCAAAAATGTTCCTACACAATCTCAAGACTCCAAGTTCATTAAGTACAAGCCCTCCCAGCAGTCAGCAGCATTTAACTCAGGTGCAAAAGAGAGGATTATTAGGATGGTGGAGATGCCTGTGGACCCTATGGAGCCACCAAAGTTCAAACACAAGAGGGTTCCAAAGGCCTCTGGTTCTCCACCTGTGCCAGTAATGCATTCTCCACCTCGTCCTGTTACAGTGAAGGACCAGCAGGATTGGAAGATACCTCCGTGTATATCAAACTGGAAGAACCCCAAAGGTTATACAATTCCTCTTGATAAGCGTCTGGCTGCTGATGGTAGGGGACTTCAAGAGGTGCAGATCAATGACAACTTTGCAAAACTATCAGAGGCTCTATATGTAGCAGAGCAGAAGGCCAGAGAAGCCGTTGCAATGAGGTCAAAGGTCCAGAAAGAGATGATGATGAAAGAGAAGGAAAAGAAGGAGATGGAACTTCGTGAGTTGGCCCGCAAAGCAAGATCTGAGAGAACTGGTGTGGCACCTCCAGCTGCTGAGAGGGGAACCATGAATGATGATGATATGAGTGTGGATTATGAGCGTGCAAGAGATTTTCCTAAAGAGTCAAGGGAAGATAGGGAAGAGCGATTACGGAGGGAGAAGATACGGGAGGAGCGGCGTCGAGAGAGGGAGAGGGAGAGAAGGTTGGAGGCCAAAGATGCTGCAATGGGTAAGAAGAGCAAGATTACCAGAGACAGAGACCGTGATGTCAGTGAAAAAGTGGCTCTTGGGATGGCCTCTACTGGCACATCAAGAGGGGAGGTTATGTACGATCAGAGATTATTCAACCAGGAGAAAGGGATGGATTCTGGATTTGCCACTGATGACGCTTACAACGTCTATGATAAGGGCCTGTTTACTGCTCAGCCTACACTTTCTACTCTATACAGACCGAAGAAGGATGCTGATTCTGAAATGTACGGAGGTGCAGATGAGCAGCTGGAGAAGATCATGAAAACAGAACGCTTTAAACCTGACAAGGCATTTGCAGGAACATCAGAGAGAGCTGCTCCAAGAGATGGACCTGTACAATTCGAGAAGGAGGTTGAGGAAGCAGATCCCTTTGGTTTGGATCAGTTCTTGACAGAGGTTAAGAAGGGGAAGAAAGCAATGGCGAGTGTTGGTAGTGGAGGAACTATGAAGGCTAGTGCTGGTACCACACGAGATGGCTATGAAACATCTAGCAGAACTCGTATTGCTTTTGATAAGGGGCGTTAAAGTAGCCTTCAGTTAGCAGGAAGTGCTGGCTGTGGACCCATGTTAGCTGCATCTACTATGCATAGTGCGCGATAATCTGCTGGTGTTTCATTCTGTACTATTTGCCAAGTAATTGCTCTTTGCATGAAAAAAATAGTAATTGCTGTCTTCATGCTCTTGTAACACATCTTCTTTGTTACCCGTTACTGTTTGGCTTTAATGTATTCAGAATAATTCCTGTCTATCTTTTCTGAGTTAGCAACACAAGTTTATTGTTGCTTTCACACTTAAATTTTCATCGCTCCACTAAATGAAGCGCCCTTGACCAGTTAGATGATGCTTTAACGGTATTCTGGTTTCAACTTTCAACCCATGTTTATTTCTTCTGCCGTTAGTCTCTTGCTATTCTGTAATATCTTTTGGTGAAAGGATTTTGTGTTCTGTGGCAGTTGCCATGTGTGTAGCAATCTCCAATTGTTAATAACATCTCGCTACTTCATATTGATTAAGATGATAAAGTTGAGAATGTTTCTATGGCAGCTTATGAAAGTCCAAACCGGAGTTTGACATGGTATACGATAAACGGCTCCTGCAATAGGTCCAACTGATGCTAAGAACTTGTAAAGCTGGAGGAGAATGTACAAATATTCTAATTTACTTCTTGGTTATGTTGGTGTAGTAAGAATGCCACTGGATATGCTACTGATCTTTCTTTTTGTTTGAATAATGATGTATGTCTGAGAGGATTAGGATCAGAACTAAACTTCTTTTGATCCATTTTGACATCCTTTTGCTTGTATTTATATCTGCGTGAAGGATTAATAGGAGCAGATCTCCCAAGACCCTTACTAAAACTATACATTTGAAGTTGATCTCCTAAATGGATTTAGTAGGAAAAACGAAGAAGAGAGAACCGGGTCCAAGGTTCACTTGATCTTTGTTTTTTTTTTTTTGATAATATGGATAGTTATATTATGTAAAGACTAGAAATTGTTCCTGGTACATACGCATTGAAAGTAAAACTTGTCACAACTTGGTGAATATATTTTGGTTTCCTAGAAGTTTTAGTCTATTACATGTCGTAATGTCTAGTGACTTCTTGTAACGATGAACAACATCCAGATCCTTAGCAAGCTGTGAGGTTACAAACAGAGGTGGTGTTGGATGAAGTTTAGTTGTCTCCTTGCATGATTGCCAAAAAGTATCCTTGCATGCATCTGTTGCCAAAAGATGTGCTACTTGATTTCCTTCACGAAAGTTATGCCGTAGGGACAAATCCTTCCGCGGGAGCATCAATAACCTGCATGAATGAACAATATTAGTCATGACAAAGTGATCTATGTTTAATGCACATGTAGCTTCAGTGGAATCTGTTTCAATTTCTAATGGAAACAGATTGTGTTGTGTTGCTATTTTCATACCTTCATGGATTGCCTGGAGTTCCGAGTGTAAAGGTGAAAGACCATTGTCTATTTTTTGAAAACCTAATGTCCATTTTCCTTTATGGTTTCGGAACTCCTCCAATACCAGATTTGTTTCCTTCGAAGGCTCCATCCGTGTACACTTGAATATACCAAAACTTTTAGTCTGACCGTGAGATATTAATTTGCACAATTTTTCTTTTCTTTTTGTTCCAGTTGATACAACGAGTTAGCTGTTGAAAATTCACAAAATGAAAGGTGAAACATGGAGGAAGTGGGTCTCATTTCCAATTTAGAGAAATTCGTGGTTAATTCGTGGTCCAACAACGATCAAATAAATATATTTAGATATGTTAAATCAGTTAGCAGAGATGTCGGAATGAATTCAGAGGCGGATTTAGGATTTATATTCTGTGGGTTCAACTTTTAAGGTTTTTAACATTGAATCTGTTGTATTTTTAAAGTTATGGGTTCAAACCTACCACTTGTTGTAATTTTAATGAATTTTTGCACATAAATTTATGCTCAGTGGTGAAAGTACTGAGTTCAGATGAACCCGACAGATTTACTCTACATGCCTCTGGGTATGATGGAGGTGCTGGAGCTCATGCCATAACACGTTTTACAATATCTCATTGTTTCTTAGAATTGGGATCAATTGTGCAGAGGATTCACATCAAAACACATGTGCAAACACTTCCGAATCAATGCGCTGAATATTTGGAGTCCAAAACTAACGTAGAATTTGGACTCAAATTAGGTATTTTCCCTGATTTTTTTTTCTTATAATAACTAAAAGATTTATATCTAATATTAACATTAAACTATGTATTCTTGTAATTTCCTATTTTATAGTAATTTTTGAAAATTAAATTTTCGGAAAAATTCTAGAATTTTTTGTAGAATTTTTGTGTTTGTGTTTGTGCGATAGGTTGATTCATTTGTTGTGTATGGTGGCTGTGGTAATTTCATTTGAGTTACTTACTTGCGGTTAGCGCCGAACGTGGCTATGTATAAGTTCCAAGGCAAAATTTATGACATAGCAATGATGTGTAGAACTGCGTGGGGCTTGTATTCTTGTGGCTTGCTAACTGGTTAAAACTTTTGGATAGGCCTAGAAACAAAGAAAGCTCTGTTGAAATTTTTAGAAATATGGAGAGTGGATGCCATAAATTTAGCAATAAAAGTTTTACAAAAAGAGATTCATTGTATAAGTCCCAAGACAAAAAGAGATTCATTCTATACTGATAAGGGATGCCTTCTTAATGAGTCAATTACTCAAATGGTCACTTCACTATCTCAAATTATCTCCTAAAGTCAATTTACTTTCGTTTGTAACAACAAAGTCACTGAACTATGCCTATTGCACTCAGATGTTTTGAGGACAGCAGCAACTCAGTGCAGAAGATCAAACTAAACTGTGTTTTACTTTTTCGTTTTGGTGTAAACAGATTTACAAAGAGGATGCTGTGTCAATCGTCAATCCTAGATATTCTAGAATCTTGCTAGGACGGCAGAGCAGTAATTTCTTCTTCTTTTGCTCACTTGTAAATATGGTTTCAGTACAAGAACCTATGTACTGATTTTATTTAATATACAGAAATTAGTTACCATCTAAAAAGAAAAAATATCTTAAGCATTTCCAATTCAGCAGACTACACAAGTTCCTTAGATGAGCCGCACTCATGATACCTTGTTGGTTAGGTTGTTGATTAGCAAGTATATGATACCAACTGTTGATGAAGTATCCCCTTTCAAGTGGTAGATTCACCATGATTCTACTTTGTTTTATGTTCTGTCGAAACTGAGTTGGTATGCATTGTCCTTCTAAATAGATACTCTGAATAGTTTAGTTTATTTTTTCTACGTCAGAGAGATCAATCGTTGTTCAAATTGCTCTCATGATAGACGGATGGAAAAAGGACAAGGGAATGGCATGTTTATAATGATAGCATTTTATATTTAAGTTGTTGGCAAGGGGGAAAATGAACTTTCTTCATTCTTCAACATGGGTGCCAAGGGCACCAAAAGTGTCTTTTCTTAAATGTACTCTAACTGCTTCAAATTTGAGGACCAGAAAATGGTCTACATAAATTGGTGTCTCATGTGTAAGAAGGCAGGTGAGGATATTAATAATTTACCGGTTCACCAATAGACTGGTATATTATTGAAATGTGTTCAAAAAAAGACTGCTGATGTCAGGAGTTGACATAGATATGCAACTAAGATGCAAATTTAGTAGGAAAAGGAAGAGGAGAACATGACAAATATTTGATTCAAAGTACACTTCAGAAAAATGCTTTACTACTTTTCAAGACAAGAGTTCCACCAAAATTATTACTCCGTACATGACAAAATTACAAGGGTCCGGCTTATAACACCTAATTTCTTCATTTTTTTTTTTCCAAAAGGTCATTTCCAAGAAATACGTATAAAATATATACACGTAAGAACAAGTACTATGCAGAATATGGATTTCATTAAATTCACCAAGTCATTGTACAAGGCAGTATTTCTTGGGTCTCAAAAAAAGCCAATAGAGAAAGAATGATTTGAGCCGTATCAAAAAATCTGTATGTCCCTTAAGAGGCTCAATGATATCTTGAGCTCCAAACCATCCCTTCAAAGGTTGAAAACTACACTACCATGGCAAACAACTTGGCCAAAAGAGGGTACATGCATATCTCAGAATTAGAGGAAACATCGATTGAAATATGACACCCTCAAAATAAAAATACATCAAATAGGATAAGGGAAAATAGTGCCTGAAAGTTGACTTTTCTGCATTTGAGGTTGGTGAGCAAGATAGTTGGGGAACAGACATTTTTTTCGGAGAAAAAGCATTCTGTTGAATTGCGTGAATCATCTCACTAAAAGCTTAAACTCTCACAGATGACACACTTTTATTTGTTTAAGTCTGCAACATGCTCCTTGATCTTAAATAAAATAAGGCTCGTACAATGAAAATATTAACTGATTAGTGAGAATAAGGCTCGTACAATGACATTTGTCTGCTCATCCCATGTTAAATTGTGTGAACTTCTTCTTCAAATAAAAGTTAAAACTCTTAAAGAGGAGGCGCTTATTAATTTATTTTAGGTTAGCATTGGCACTCATCTATATTAAGATCTTTCTGCAGGATAGTAGAAGGAAGTTGGGTTCTTCCTACACTCAACTTTCTTTTTCCCTTCAAGCAAATACATGAAAGAAAATGTATATCCTTTTGCTTTTTGCACCATTATCAGTATGACATTTTCAAGAAACAGCAGCCAACCACCAGATAAACACAGCACAAAAGAGCAACAAAAATAAACTTAGCCCTTCAGAGCTTTACGTGGTTTAATGAATAAAGGTAGTTGATGGATCCACATATAGATATATAGATCCAATTGTTTTCTATATGAAGCTTCTAGGTACAGCTACTATTGTTGTTAATCAGACGAAGAGCCAAAGGGGAGTAATTGAGCAGACATGAAGATTACCTGATTTATTATCTTTTGGCATAAATCCGGAGAAGGAAGGCAGCCCGAAATGAAGTATATAGCCATGGTCTTCCATGCTTTTCACATATGCAATAAGAATCTGTACATAACATAAGATAAGCCACATGTTCAGGAAAAATACAAAATATCAGGTAAAGGAACGTGAATATATGACTTAAGGAAAAAAAGTTAGCAATATACTCTCAGAAAATTAATAAACCAGTTCCAAAAGGTAATCAGGCACCAAAATTAAGAAAATGAACGCATTTCTTATAGTAGAGCCTAGAGGGAAAGGAGTAGTGTTAGGGAAAGGAAGATTCAATTAATCAAATGGTCATTCTAACTATCTCCTAAAGGCACTCAGAAGGTCATTTAACTAAAATTTTAAAATTTTGGATTGCCAAATACCTATTTTACCCTCTAAATTATAAACATGTATCTTCTTTTTATTTTTTTAAACTTTTTAATATTATGATTTTCCCTTTTTAATTTATATTATGGACTTACCTATAGAATAAATAAATATTATTTATAAATTAAAAAAATAAAAGGTATTTAAGCATCTATAATGCTGGAATAACAAAATAAGAGCACAGTAAAAAAAGTTAATTAGAATATTTTTTTCGTAATTATAATTTTAGTATTAACAACAAAATTCAAAAATTTATTTACACAATTCAGAATGAAAGAAAATAAAGGTTGTAAAATATATATGCCATGCACATAATATAAGAATAATTATTGAAATAAAGGTATTTTTATAATATATATTATATATTCTTGAAAATTATGCTCAATTATATTATATATATTCCATAACATAATAATATAATTGAGCATAATTTTTAAGAATATATAATGTATATTATAAAAATAATTTTTATTTAAATAATTATTTTTATATTACGTGCATGGAATATATATTTTACAACATTTATTTTCTTTCATTTTGAATTGGTTAAAGAAATTTTTAAATTTTTGTTTTTAATACTAAAATTATTATTACTAGCAAATTATTCTAATTAATTTTTTTACTATGCTCATTATTTTGTTATTCCGGCATTATAGACGCTTAAATACTTTTTATTTTTTTAATTTATAAATAATATTTATTTATTCTATAGGTAAATCCATAATATAATTAAAAAGGGAAAAATCATAATATTAAAAAGTTAAAAAAAAAAAAAAAAAAAGATAAATGGTTTATAATTAGAGGGTAAAATCGGTATTTGGCAATCCAAAATTTGAAAAATCTAGTTGGGTGACCTTTTGAGTGCAATAAACATAGTTCATCGACTTTGTTGTTACAAACGAAAGAAAAGTGACTTTAGCAGATAATTTGGGATAGTTGAGTGACCATTTGAGTAATGGACTCAAGAAATGAATCACAGGCATGCACAAGAGCTGAGAACATCCGCTCAGACTTGCTTGCTTCAGCACAGATAAGATTCCTTTGTGTATAGATGATTTGGTTCAGTCACCTAAAATACCTTAGCTATCTTACAAAGACCAGGATCAAAACTAACTCGCCTTATTAAGGAAAGGGGCAACATCTTTCTCATCCTTTTACAGGGTTAATTTCACAAATGGTCATATAATTATGATATTTTTTCACTAAAATCATATAACTTTCTTTTCTCACACAATGATCATAAAACTTTCACTTCTTTACACAAAAAATCCTAGTGACCGGGAAAGAAGTTTTCCCGGTCGTTTTTTGATTTTTTTTTTGATTTTTTTTTTGATTTTTTTTAAAAAATGAAAATATTTTTTCTTTAAAATAAAAACTGAAAAACTAAGATAAAACTAAATGCTTTAAAAAAA
>MU781806.1:136647-159341 GCA_026770625.1 Nicotiana glauca
GTGGTATCTCTATTACCTTTGTTTTCATCAGCTATGTATGATTCTACTTTCTGCCTTACATACCAGTACATTTTTATTCGTACTGATGTCCCGTTGCCTGGGGACACTGCATTTTTGTTTCGTGTGTGCAGGTCCAGGTAAGGATTCTGATCGACCCTTCTGCTAGGATTTCGAGGTTCAACTGTGAGTTGGTAAGCTCCACCTCTTCCTGGAGCTGTCATAGGATGGTTACCTTTGTTGTACAATTTGGATATAGTTGGGGCCTTATCCCGATAGTGCTTGTGACACTCTTAGAGGCTATTGTGGACACAGTATTCTGGGTTTCTTTTTGCAGATTTCAGTCTCCAGCCCATAGGCTTGGCATGTATATATATGTGTGTAGACATGTATGTCTCCAATCGCGACCTCGTCGGCCAGCTAGTACTTTATTATTTTGCCTCGTCTACCTTTGTTTATATGGCTTATTGTTATTCAGGTCTTGACCTTAATGGTCCAGGCTTAGTATTTCAGATGTTGTGCAGCCTGATCTGTTGGGGCCCCCAGTTTAGTTAGCTAGTATGTCTAATGGCTAACTCAATCGAATACAGTATCGAGCGCCAGTCGTGTCTCCCCTAGTTTGGGGCGTGACAATAACTGCATCTGCGATCACGCAGGTGCGGCTCAACTACCGCATCTGCGGTTTCTCTCAACCCCACCTTCGGCCACATCTGCGGCTCGAACCATGCATCTACGATACATCACCTGCGATCCCCTAGCCGCAGGTGTGGTTATGACAGCAATTCCAACACTTCAATTGCCAAACCAACTTCCAAACTTCCCGTCAACCTTCTGAAATCACCCCGAGACCCCCCGAAACCTCAACCAACAACACAAAAACATCATATACTACTATTAAAATTTATACCAACCTTAAAACCACCACAAACAACATCAAAACTACCAAAACACATCGAATTCAAGCCTAAGGTTCTAAAATCTTCCAAATTCCTCTTTTGACCAAAAAGTATATCAAACCACGTCTAAATGACCTAACATTTTGCACACATATCCCAAATGACATAATGAAGCTACTACAACTTCCGAAATGCCATTACGACCTCTATATCAAAATCTCACCTATCAACCGGAAGACGCCAAAAACTCAATTTCGCCAATTCAAGCCTAAATCTACTCCGGATCTCCAAAATACATTTCGATCACACTCCTAGGCCCTAAATCATCTCCCGAAACTATCCGAACCATCGAAACTCACATCCGAGCCCTCTAACACATAAGTCAACATCTAGTTGACTTTTCCAACTTAAGCTTTCTTAAAAGAGACTAAGTGTCTCAAACTTTCTCAAAATCTTTCCGAACCTAATCCAACCAACCCTATCACCTATAGAACCGATAAACAAAGCAAATAGAAGCATAAATGAGGGTAACAGAGTGGTAACTCATGAGACAACCGGCCGGGTCGTCACATCCTCCCACTATTAAACAAACGTTCGTCCTCGAACGAGTTAAGAAACATACATGAAGCCTCAAATAAGTAAGGATATCTACTCTGCATCTCCCGCTCGGTCTCCTAGGTATCCTCCTCCACGGGCCGACCTCTCCACTGCACTTTTACTGAAGCTGTATCCTTTGATCTCAACTTTTGAACCTGACGCTTAAAAATAGTTGTTGGCTCTACATCATAAGTCAGATCACCATCTAACTGAACCGTGTTGAAATCCAAAATATGAGACAGATCCCCAATATACTTTCGAAGCATAGAAACATAAAACATCGGGTGCACACCCGACAAGCTGGGTGGAAAGGCAAGCTCATAAGCCACATCCCCAATCCTCCAAAGTACCTTAAAAGGCCCAATGAACTGCGGACTTAATTTACCCTTCTTTCCAAATCTCATAATACCCTTCATGGGAGAAACCTTCAACAGAACCTTCTCACCAACCATGTAGGACACATCACGAACCTTCCTGTCAGCATAACTCTTTTGTCTTGACTGCTCTGTACGAAGCCTCTCCCGAATCACCTTCACCTTGTCTAAAGCATCCTGCACCAAATCTGTACCCAATAGCCTGGCCTCGCTCGGCTCAAACCAACCAACTAGAGATCTACACCGCCTCCCATACAAAGCCTCATATGGAGCCATCTAAATACTTGACTGGTAACTGTTGTTATAAGCAAACTCTGCAAGCAATAGAAACTGATCCCATGACCCTCCAAAATCAATGACACAAGCGCGTAACATATCCTCCAATATTTGAATAGTGCGCTCGGACTGCCCGTCCGTCTGAGGGTGAAAAGTTGTTCTCAACTCAACCCGAGTACCCAACTCTCGTTGTACAGCTCTCCAAAACTACAAAGTAAAATGAGTGTCCCTATGAGAAATGATGGAGACTGGGACACCATGCAATCGAACAATCTCCCAGATATAGATCCTTGCCAACTGCGAAAGAAGTGCGCGGACTTGGTCAGTCGTTCCATAATTACCCAAATGGCATCGAACCTCTTCAAAGTCAGTGGGAGTCCAACTACAAAGTCCATAATGATCCCCTCCCACTTACACTCTGGAATATCCATCCACTGAAGCAAGCCACCCGGTCTCTGATGCTCATATTTTACTTGCTGATAATTGAGACACCGAGCTACAAACCCCGCAATGTCTTTCTTTATTCTCCTCCACCAATAATGTTGTCTTAGATCCTGATACATCTTTGCGGCACCTGGATAAATGGAACACCGCGAGCTATGGGCCTCCTTCAGAATCAACTCCCAAAGCCCATCTACATTGGGCACACATATCCGGCCATGCATCATCAACACCCTATCATCTCCGATAGTCACATCTCTAGCATCATCATGCTGAACTTTGTCCTTAAGGATAAGCAAATGGGGATCATCATATTGGCGCACTCTGATGTGCTCATATAAGGAAGACCGAGAAATCACACAAGCTAATACCCTACTGGGCTCCGAAATATCCAACCTCACAAATCGATTGGCCAAAGCCTGAAAATCGACTGCAAGGGGTCTCTCCCCGACTGGAATATAAACCAAACTCCCCATACTTATCGCCCTTCAGCTCAAAGCGTCGGCCACCACATTGGCCTTCTCCGGGTGATACAAGATAGTAATGTCATAATCCTTAAGCAACTCTAACCACCTCTGTTGCCTCAAATTGAGATCCTTTTGCTTGAACAAGTGCCAGAGGCTACGATGATCAGTATACACCTCACCAAACACACCATACAAATAATGCCTCCAAATCTTCAACGCATGAACAATGGCAGCCAACTCTAAATCATGAACATGTAGTTCTTCTCATGGGGCTTCAATAGACGAGAAGCATAAGCAATAACTCTACCCTCCTACATCAGAACACACCCAATACCAACTCTCGAAGCATCAAAATACACGGTATAAAAACCTAAAACTGATGGCAATACTAACACTAGCGTTGTGGTCAATGCAGTCTTGAGCTTCTAAAAGCTCTCCTCGCACTCATCAAACCACTGAAATGAAACACCTTTCTAAGTCAACTTAGTAAAGGGCGATGCAATAGATGAAAATCCCTGAACAAACCGGCGATAATAACCCGCCAAACCAAGAAAGTTGTGAATATCTATAGCTGAGGACGATCTAGGCCAACTTTGAACCGCTTCTATCTTCTTCGGGTGAATTGGAATACCATCACTGGACACTACGTGCCCTAAGAAAGCCACTGAACTGAGCCAAAACTCACATTTGGAGAACTTTGCATAAAGCTTCTCCTCCCTCAATCTCTGCAACACCGATCTCAAATTCTCCACGTGATCCTCCTGACTACGCGAGTATACCAAAATATCATCAATAAAGACTATGACAAACTAGTCGAGATACGACTGGAATACGCTGTTCATCAAATGCATGAACGTTGCTGGGGCATTTGTTAGCCTGAAAGATATCGCCAAGAACTCATAATGACTATATCGGGTCATGAAAGTTGTCTTAAGTTTATATGAGTCACTGATCTTCAACTGGTGATAACCTGAATGAAGATCAATCTTTGAGAACACTCTCGCTCCCTAAAGTTGGTCGAACAAATCATTGATACGAGGCAAAGGATACCTGTTCTTAATTGTCACCTTGTTCAACTGCCTGTCATCAATGCACATTCTCATCGTGCCATCCTTTTTCTTCACAAAAAGAACCGGCGCACCCCATGGTGATACACTAGGATGAATAAACCCTTTGTCAAGGAGCTCCTGAAGCTGCTCCTTTAACTCTTTCAACTCTGCTGATGCCATACGATATGGTGGAACAGAAATGGACTGAGTGCCCGGTACCAGGTCAATACCAAAATTAATATCCCTGTCTGGTGGCATGCCCGGCAGGTCTGCAGGAATCACATCGGGAAAATTCCTCACAACTGGAACAGAATCAATACTGGGATTCTCTGCACTAACATCCCTCACAAAATCTAGATACGAAAGACAACCTTTACCAACTATATGCTGGGCCTTCAAGAAAGAATCATCCTACTGGGAACATAATCGGTCGAACCTCGCCACTCAATATGTGGCACACCAGGCATAGCCAAAGTCACTGTCTTGGCATGACAGTCCAGAATAGCCCGTCATGGAGATAACCAATCCATGCCCAAAATAACATCAAAGTCCACCATACATAACAACAATAGATCCACTCGTGTCTGAAGACCCCTAATAGACACAACAAACGACCGGTACATACAGCTACCACAACTGTATCGCCCACCGGCATAGAGACATGAACAGAAGAAAGGAGGGACTCGCAGGGCATATCCAAATAATGGGAAAAATAAGACGACACATAAGAGAAAGTAGAACCAGGGTCAAATAATACAGAAGCATCCCTGCGGTAGATTGAGATAATACCTGTAATCACCGCATCTGAAGCAATCGCATCAGGCCTAGCTGGAAGTGCATAGAAGTAGGCCTGACCACCATCGGATTGACCTCCCCCTCTAGGGAAACCCCTAAATGATTGTTCTCTACCCCTAGCTGGGTGGGTGGGTGGTGAAGTGGCTGGGGCTGAGGCTGATGGTTGACCCCTCTACTGAGATGAACCCCCAAGACGATGAGGACACTGCCTCCACATGTTACCCATCTCTCCACACTCATAGCAACTTTCATGTGCTGGAGACGGGTACTATTGGAAACCTCTAGCACCGGAATGACTAGCAGACACACCTGGCGTAGAAGAATACTGAACTGATGGATCATAGGACGAACCCTGGGCTGGAAGTGCACAGAGTGAGGAATGAACTTGCTGAGAACCGTGCGAACCATGGCCTAATGATGCCCTATGATAACCTGCGCGAGCTGACTGAGCATGCCTGAACTAACGGCCTCTACCGTGTTGATACTGGCCCCTCGAAGGAGCACCCCCAAAACTACCATGACTACGAGGCCTCTTGGCCTCCCTCTCCTCGTGCTCCTAGCGACGAACTGACTCAATCTCACAAGCAATATCCATAACCTCCTCAAACGTAGCACCTGACACTCTCTCCCTAGTCATGAGAAGCCGAAGTTGGTAGGTAAGGCCATCAACAAACCTCCTGATCCTCTCTCTCTCTCCGTGGTAACCAACCAAATAGCATGTTGAGCTAACTCTGAGAACCTCATCTTGTACTAAGTAACGGTCATCTCCCCATTGCTCAAACTGCCTACACAGCTCCTCCATGCGGGACTGTGGGACATACTTCTCCAAAAATAGAGCAGAGAACTGCTACTAAGTCAGAGGTGCCAAACCAATAGGCCTACACCTCTCATATGCCTCCCACCAAGTGAAGGCAACTCTGGTAAACTGAAAGGTCGTGAATACAACCCCGCTGGTCTCCAAAATACCCGCAGTGCGAAGAATCTTCTAACATCTGTCTAAGAAACCCTGGGCATCCTCACCCTCTACACCACTGAAAGTAGGAGGTTGGAGTCTGCCAAACCTCTCCAATCTATGTTGTTCGTCCTCTGGCATAACTGGAGCTATATAACCTTGAGCATCTGCCACCGGCTAGGCTAGTGGTGCCTCCGGTATCTGCACTCCCTGAACCACCGGATTGGATGTGCGGGAGGCGGGAGTCTGAGAGCCTCCCCCTGCCTGAGAAGTGGCTGCGGCAGTAGAAACCGCGACCGCCTGAGCAAGACTCGTACATACTGTCAAAATCTGGGTCAAAGTCTCCTAAAGAACCGGAATTACAATGGGCACAGATGGTGCCTGAGTTGGTGCTGATGGAGTGTCCACAACAGGAATATGTTCCTAAACTGAGGCGGCTGGTGGATCTACATGTGTTGCCCTATCTGCTGTGTGGGCTGCACCTCTGCCCCTACCACAGCCTTGACCGTATCCTCGGAATCTAGTGGCTCCAGTTGGTGGTACTGGTGGTCATCCATCCTTACCGGTCGCTCGTGTCCTCACCATCTGTGAGATAATAGAATAACAGAAGTTTAGTATCGGATAAACAGATTTGCACGACAAGAATTTCAAGAATATGGAATTTTTCTAAAGGTTCTACAGCCTCTCGAGGATAAATACAGACGTCTCTGTACCGATCCGTGAGACTCTACTAAACCTGCTCGTGACTCGTGAGACCTATGTAACCTAGGCTCTGATACCAACTTGTCACGACCCTAAACCAGAACCTAGTCGTGATGGCACCTCTCGTGAAGACAAGGCCAGCCGACACACTTCCAATTCACTTTAAGCCATTAAAATAAAAAATACTAAGTCTTTAACAGAAATATAATCCAAAAGTAATAGTATAATTTACGAAATTAAAAACTAACACACCCCGACATCGGGGTGTCACCAGTCATGAGCATCTAACATAAGTCTCAAAAAGTGGGAAAAGGGAATACACAGTTTATTACAAAATCCAGAACTAGGAACAGAAATAATGATATGAGGGAGAAACACTGGGCCGCGAACGCTAATGAGCTAACTAGTAAATCTCCGAAGATCTGTTGCGAACTATAAATGAAGACTGAGAGATATAAAATCATGTTAAACACAACGATAAGCTATAAGAGGCAGAACAAAATCAATAAACATAATTAAACAGTGAAATCTCATAAAAAAATCTTTTAAGCAGTCAAACAATATACGGGAAAACAACTAGAAATGGTAAACACATAAGAACAGCCCCTCGGGCAAGGTAACAACAGAATCGGCCCCTCGAGCAATATCACAGAACAATACCAGCCCATCGGGCTATATCTCATATCTCAATGGGTACCCGTGCTCACTGGGTGTGTACAGTCTCGGGGAGGGGCCCCTTACGGCCCAAGCACGATATCAAGCCATCTCGTGGCATCATAAGCAGGCTCTCGGCCTCATATCAATCACAAGCCACCTCGTGGCGTACAATCTCAAGCCCTCGGCCTTATTATCATAATTAGTGTATCATCGTTGCGGCGTGCAGCCCGACCCAAAAGTAACCTCACAATACAAGCCATCAACCTTACCCAGTCAGAATCTCATAAGCCTCTCGGGCAATAGTAAACATGATGCTCAACTCAAAATATCTTTTAAAATATCATTTAAAGTGTTTAAAACAGAGTAACATGGCTGAGTTTTGAAAACAGTAAAATATGGCATGACTGAGCAGAAGTATGAAATCAAACAGTGAGAAAAATATTAGTAAAGATCCCCTAAGGGTCCAAACAGTTGGAATTTATCCCAAATATGGCATTTAGCACAAAATATAATAATATCAAACAATTAGCTATCAACTATGCAGTAAAACATTCGGGATGGACTAGGTCACAAACCTCAATGGTGCACGACCCCACGCTCGTCATCTAGCGTGCGCGTCACCTCAACATAGCCTAGCGCTATGTAATCCAGGGTTTCATACCTTCAGGACGACATTTAAAATCATTACTCACCTCAATCCGGCCCGAAATCTAGCTCGCAATGCTTTTGCCCCTCGAATCGGCATTCGGATGCTCCGAGTCTACCAAAATCAGAACGTAATCATCAAAATATGCTAAAGGGACACAACCCACTCAAAAATAATCGAAAACAATGCAAATCCCGAAATTAATCAAAACCCAACCCCCGGGCCCATGTCTCGGAATTCGATACATTTTACATCATTAGGTTCCTTATCTCCCCACGAGTTCATACATATCAAAAGTTCCAAAATCCAACCACAAATGGTCCTCCAAATCCTCAAGTTTAGGTCTCCAATACCAAGCCCTTGTTTCCTCAGTTTTTACCCTTAGTGTCCACTAATTTCATGATTAATCCATGGAAAAATGATCACAAACTCAAGTATGAAGCTTAGAGAACTTACCCAACTGATTCACCTTGATTTTCAATTTAATTCTCTGCCCTAGCTCGTTTTCCGTCTTCAAAAATGGTGTTTTTAGTCAAAATTCGCGAAGGTAAATATTATATGCTTATGGTCCAGGAGTTCCGCATCTGCGGCCTTGTTTTCGCTTCTACGGTACCTCTTTTGCGGTCAACATACTGCTTTTTCACTCCTCACTAAGCCGTCTCTCACACCTGTGACCCTATAACCACATCTGCGGTCACGCATGTACGGTTCAACTACCGCATTTGCGGTTTCACTCAACCCCGCCTTTGGCCGTATCTTCAGCTCGAACCACACATCTGCGATACCGCACATGTGATCCCCTAGTCGTAGGTGCGTTTATGGCAGCAATTCCAACACTTCAGCTCCCAAACCAACTTCCAAACTTCTCGTCAACCATCTGAAATCACACCGAGGCCCCCCGGGACCTCAACCAACAGCACAAACACATCATATACTACTATTCAAACTTATACCAACCTTCAAAACACCTCAAACAACATCAAAACCACCAAAACACATTGAATTCAAGCCTAAGGTTCTAAAATCTTCCGAATTCCACTTTTGATCAAAAAGTATACCAAGCCACGTCCGAATAAATTGAAATTTTACGCACACATCCCAAATGAGAAACTTCCGGAATGCCATTGCGACCCCTATATCAAAATCTCATATATCAATCGGAAGACGCCAAAAATTCAATTTTGCCAATTCAAGCCTAATCTACTCCGGACCTCCAAAACACATTCTGATCATGCTCCTAGGCCCCAAATCATCTCCCGAAACTATCGGAACTCACATTCGATCCCTCTAACACATAAGTCAACATTCAGTTGACTTTTCCAACTTAAAATTTCTTAAAAGAGACTAAGTGTCTCAAACCTTCTCAAAACCTTTCCAAAACCTTTCCAAACCCTAGCCAACTAACCTGATCACCTATAGAACGATAAACAAAGAAAATAGAAGCAGAAATGGGGGAAACAGAGCAATAACTCATGAGACGACCAGTTGGGTCATCACATTGACTCATACTCTTTATCTGATCTTTGAAGTCCTCTTCTTAAGTACTCCATCCAACCCACCAAAGGAATTTTTTGAGCTCACATCTCTTACACCAATTTGCTTCTATATGTCTTACAAAAAATCTGAAGTGTGACTTAGGAATAACAATTTGGATAGAGTTAATCAACCACAAAAAATATCAGTAAATATCATCAGATAACAGTACAAAGAAATTAAGAAAATAACTAAAAATAACAGTACATACCTTCATATCTTATATAAATATGATCCCTTCACCCATTTTGAGGTCTAGTGAAGTCTGTAGGTGACCTAAGAACCACTTCCAAGTAAGTTTTGTTTCTTTGTCAACAATAGCCAAGCCAATTGATAAAAATGATTGGCAGAATCTTGACCAACAACTCACCTTTAGCTTTCCCTTTCAAAAATGTTCCATCCAATCCAATGAAAGGTCTTAAACCACTCACAGACTTCATTGCTTGAAAACAAATATACATCATTAAAACCCTCCTTTTGCCTTCTTCAAGAGCATCTTTTGATAAGTTAATTATCACATCACTCCTAGAATTGCTAGGTTTCAATTCATTGGCATAGGCAACAAGATTATTATATTCATCTGAAAAACTACCTTAAAGTTTCTCCAAAATAATTTTCTTTTCCCTTTTACATTTAGATTCACTAACATTTACATTAAAAGCAGCTTTCAAGCTTGCCCTCATCTCTTTAACCTTAATTTTAGGATTATCTTGCAAGCCTTTTTTAAAGTAAGCAGCTATTGTATTTGCATCAACTCTTTGATTTTTAAATGCAGATTCACATGTGTGCTCAGGCTCTAAAGTCTTGAATTAACCTACCCCCTGAAGAATCATTAGATATATGACAAACAAATGGGCATTCACCAACATAGATGTACCTAAGTCTTATTGGTCACTTTTAACTTGCTGCAAGTCATATCCATTTGCAAGAGAATACATGTTGATCATTTTTCTAGCTTCAAGTATATATTTAAATGTCATTGACCTATCTAACTCTTTATAGTCAAATAACTTATCATTAATGTCCCTCTTCTTTTATAAAAAAAAAGTTGCTCCAATCCATCAAAACTTAATTCAGGAGAATAAGGAGAATCAGAATCATTTTCCTCACTATCATTATCACTATAATCAGTAGCAGCTTCAACTTTTACTATGTGTGACTCACTGTGAGTGACTATATTAGGTACATCAATTGCTGGCTCACACTCTTCTACAGCAAACAAATTAATAACATTATATGGTTCACTAACAAAGTCCAATAAAGTCCTAATTCCAACATCCCTATATATTTCATAGTATCCACCAGCAGAACCCTTTACTATTAGTTGTTGCACCCCTATATACCCAAACTTGGTATCACATTCATCATCTAAATCAGTATAAGAGAGCAAGTCAAAGTCAAAACTTTTATTGATGTGCACATACTTCTCTTTATATATCAGACATGGCTTACTAGTCCATTCTCCACCACGATGAAAAACTAACTCAACTAGCACCATCTACAAAAGGCTGCATAGTAACCATGAATAAAGTTATTACAACCTACCATAGTAAATGCATAAAGAAGTAACAAAGACAAGAGGTACAGAAATAATAAATAAACATGTAAGGAAAAGCTTGAATAAATAAAATAGGGGATAAATAAAGGGAATAAGGAAAAGGTACAAAGGTAGATGAATAAAGGAACAAAATTGAATGAGGTACTACGATAAAAAAACGAACACAAGCATGCATATGGGGGACCACATAATAAAGTATCAAACTTAGAGTCTCAGCTCAATAAAATAAGGACAAAATATATCTGTAAGAGACCCACATGAACATCATATTCAAAGTAAATGCAGGTGAAACAAGGGACCAAATAACAAGTCAACTATAAAAAATACTTCAAATCCTTTTTCAGTTAAAAAACCAACCATATGTGACCATTCTTTAAAAAACAAAAGGGACCACACATACTAGAAATCTTAAACAAGAGAAAGTTCTGCTAAAACAAAGTAAAAATAAACCAAATACCATCAATTCCACCAATATACCCTAACCGACCAACAGAAACAGATAAATAATTAGGGTATAGAGTTGAAAGTCACATGCAAACACAAACAACGACAAAAACACTGACAAAGTAAAACCCTAAACGACAAATCACATATTTGAGCACAGAAAAGTGAAATCCCTAAACCACAAAGCATAATCTAAAAAACACTAACTTTAACAGAAAAGAAATGCGAACCCTAAGACAAAAATGCTTCATTTATAAACAACAAGCATATGAAACTACCAGAAAAGTTCAGATTTTGAGGAAAAATCTTACCTTGGACACCATTAAATACTGAAAATAGAGGATTTTCTTTTGAACCTTCCACACTCTTCTCTCTCGTTTCTATCGAATGTATGCAGACCAAATGACCCTCTTTGTCAATTTAGACGGGTCTAACTTATTTATTTAGTGGGCAAACGGGTCACGGGTCACAGGTGGGAGACAAGAATGTAATGGGTCTGGGGTTTTAATTTGGTGGGGTCGATGACATGGCAGCTGACATGGAAACTGATATGGATAAAATTGATGGGGTCAGTTGCCCCAGTGTCAAAACGTTAGGGTTAGGGGTAATTTTTAAAACTTCATTAACGACAGGGACGAGATTGGACGAAAAGTATAACAGGTGGCACAAGTAAACAATAAACCACAGTAAAGGAGCAATTTTGGACCTTTTCTCATTAAATTTTGCCCATCAAATCCTTCCTTATATGTGCTATGTAATATAACATATCAGTAAAAAAAAATAGCATCGGGAAAACACATTTATTTTGTACGCTTCAATTCCTAAAGTCACATTTGGGAACATCTGGAGCAGTTTGGAATCCTTTTAGTTATAGGAGTCTTTTTTTTTTTTTAAATATTAACCAATTATTTTTCTATAAATATTCTAGGAAATTATTTTCTTAAGTATTCATAAATATTTAGGTTATAATCTTTGACTTTCAATCTTTTTATATTTAGGAGTTCTTTTAATATATGTTTGGCTAAAAGAGAAGGAGGACGAGGGTGTGTATATATATATATACCAATTATTATTTTTTTGGTAAAATATGTATAATTTATCTCTATTATTTTACACGGTCAGAAAAATAGTAAAAGTTATTTATTTCCTCCTTTATACACTTAAATGAATAGAAAGGTGGTGCCAAAGGGTATTTATCTCTTCCATTTTGATTTCACTTGGTTTATCTTACCAAAAAAATAAGATATAATATATACTCTCTCGTGTGATATATCAAATCTCTAAAACTTGATAAAGGAATGAGTACTTATTTGCATATTATTTCAATTGATTTTGCTTTTATTAATGTCACAACTCAAAATCCGTTAAAGGTCGTGATGGCGTCGGGCACCACTGTCAGGCTAGCCAACACTAAATAGTTAATTAAATTCTCTTTTTATATTTTTAAAATCATAAAGTTTTCTTTAGTTTCACTAATAACAGATGAACTTTATAAAATAAATAAGTAATGTTTTTCGATTTCAACACTGAATATCCCATAATCACCCCAGAACCCGTTGTCACAGTGCATGAGCAATCACTAGGAAACAAAATGAAGTACAATAACTGTCTGGAACACAAATTTGGACAGAAAAGAAAATACAATACTCTGAAAGAGACTCTGCTGGCTGCGGGTCGTCTCGAGAGTTGCAACTCACCTAAATCTCCGTATCAACCATGCCACTGCGCCCACCAAGCCACTAGACGTCCATGTGCCCGTACAATAAAAATGCACAACAAGTATAGTATGAGTACGAAAACAGCGCGTGCCCAGTAAGTATCCAGTCTAACCTCGAAGAAGTAGTGACGAGAGGTCGACTTCGACACTTACTAGTGGTCCAGCAATAGCAGATACAGTAAGGAAGAATAAATATGAAACAGAGTAAATATATGAAATAAACATATATAAAATACATGGTACAATTCCCTGTCTTTAAGATTTTACTCAAGCTCTCAACTAGCAAGTTCCCTCCGTAACTTGAGCATATATATAGTGGATATCATCAGGAGGTTGTCACAATCGAAATTAGGGAAACATATTCAGATACACTGGCTTCTAACCAAATGTTACACATGATTCCATGAGAATAATATATATATATATATATATATATATATAAAAGAAATGATGTGGCGTACGACCGATCCAACATAAAAGTAAATTGTGCACTGCCGAGGATCGAATGGCGCGAACCATAGATGCATCTATCAACCTACCGAGGCGAATGACCCGCACCCATGAGAGTGTGGTACATAAATCCTGCCGAGGCGAACGGCCCGATCCCATAAGAGTAGCAGAAGAAAATACCTCGCTCGCGAATCATACGTGCGACGCGGTAAAATATAAATTTAAGGAATCAACCCGCTCGCGGATCATACTTGCGACGCGGTCAAATATAAATTTAACATTAAAATCATATCTCTTTCTTGATTCTTTTCAAAATAAGAAAAATTAAGCTTGTAGCTTTTTAAGGAATTACCCCGATCGCGAAACATATATGCGACGCGGTTACACATAGATTTCTTAAATTATTAAAGTGTTCCTCAATTCTTTTTAAATTACGAATTTGAAATGAAAACTTTTACGTTCCCAACTTTTCCTCAATTTCAACCCCTTTCAAGCATTTAATAAGTTAACCCAATCGATTTTCTTCTCAATACAAACAATAAACATAAATTGATAACAATATCAACAAGGCATGATGTAAGCCTAAACTACCCGGACATAGGCATAGCTAGTAGCTACGTACGGACTCTCGTTACCTCGTGTGTACGTAGCCCCACAAATAGAAGCACATAATAATTTAGTTCACCTATGGGATTATTTCCCTCTTACAAGGTTAGAAAGGAGACTCACCTTGCTCCGAAGTTCCATAACCGTCTCTCAAGCCCTTTCGACGACTCAAATCGATGCCCAACGCTCCAAAACTAATCAATAATTATGCGAACGCATTAATATATACTCAAACAATCATTATAATCCTATTTACAACAATTTCCAACTCCGCTTGAAAAGTCGATAAAATCTAGGCCCATGTGCCCGGATCCTGAAAATTTTCGAAAATAAACCTTACCCATAATCTCACGAACTCAAATATATAATTTATTCTCAATTCCAAGTCTAAAATCGTGGTCAAAATCCAAGAATACCAATTTCTAGGTTTTTCTTTAAAATCCCAAATTTCTACCATTTTTCTTGCTTGAATCTACTATAAAATCATATATTTAACTTATAATGAGGTGGGAATAACTTACCTTGACTTTAGTGATGAAAATTCTCACTTGAAACTCTCTAAAAATCGTCCAACCAAGGGAGAATGGGATAAAAATGTCACGACCCGAAACCCGCACTGGTCGTGATGGCGCCTCTCGTGAAGACAAGTCCAGCCAACTAACCCAAATCGTCTCTTTAACAATCATTAAACATAATGAATAGAAAATACAACTTAATGGCATTAAAACCGATAATTACAACCCAACACAATCCGACCGGGGTGTCACAAGTCACGAGCATCTAAAGAAGACTAAACACAATAACTGGACCAATAATAATATACAGAATAAAATCTGGAATCAAAAGATGAAGTCCAGTGCCGCGAACGCTGGCGGTCACCTTGTCCACTACAGTAGTAATACCTTCAATCAGCTATTAACCTGCTTCCGAGTGAACAATACCTGCAAATGCACGCGAGGTGCAAGGAGTAAAGCAAGTACTCCAACTCAATGAGTAATAAAAGTAAATAATAACTGAGCAACAAGAAATCCCGTAAAGCAACCAACAGGCTATACAGAAGCAGGGTACAATTTCCGAGAAAAATGGTGAAATCAATGAATTCTTTAGAAATGTTTCGGCTCAGTTCAAATCTTTTTTGAAAATGGTCTTTTCAATAATTACAAAAATTGTTTAAAAATAGTTAGTGTTGATTAGCACAGAAAATCCGCCCCTCGGGCACAAATACCGCAGTATAACAGGTAAAAATGCAAAAGTATGTAAGATGAGCACATAAAAGTTCGCCCCTCGGGCACAGCTCAAACAGCACCAGCCCCTCGGGCTCAATATCAACCGCTCAGAATAGTATCAGCCCCTCGGGCTCAGTCTCAATCACATGTTACAACATCAGACCCTCGGGCTCACTCCCAACTCACATCCATACAACATCAGCCCCTCGGGCTCACTCTCACTCATATGGGTACCCGTGCTCACTGTGGGTGTGCAGCCTCCGGAGGGGCTCCTACAGCCCAAACGCTATCAATAAGGCCTGAAAGCCTCCTCACTAATTACTCGAGGCCTGAAAGCCTCCTCACATCACTCGAGGCCTGAAAGCCTCCTCACATCACTCGAGGACTAAAAGCCTCCTCACATCACTCATCAGATCCTCAATCATGGCCCTCGGCCTCAATCAGTCCAAAATAATCATAAGCCCCTCGGGCATCAATGAAAACGAAAATGCTCAGCTCAAACAATAGTTCAAATATCAGTTAAAACTCAAGGTTGAGTAAAAATATAGCTGAGTTCATGAAACAGTGTAATTCAAATGGACTGAGTTCAAATAATATTTCAAATAGTGAGGAAAATAGTGATGATAGCTCACAAGGAGTTCAAACAGTCGGCAATAAGCCTCAAATATGGCAATAAGCCCAAGTCATAGTGAAAAACAACACGTCATAGTCAAATACGCGGTAAAATCAACAATCGGGGTGGACCAAGTCGCAATCCCCAATGGTGCTCTACCCCACGCTCATATCTGGCGTGGAAGTCACCTCAATACAGCACTATGATGTGCAAATCCGAGGTGTCAAACCCTCAGGATATCATTTACAAGTATTACTCACCTCGAACTCATGAAATCTCTACTTTGCGACGCCCTTGATCCTCAAACCGGCCTCCACATACGTCGAATCTAACAAAAAACAGAGCGAATACATCACAATATGCCAATGGGACAACACCCAATTAAAAACAATCGAAATACAGCAAAAATCTCGAAACTAGCAAAACCCGAGCCCCGGGACCGCTTCTCGAAATCCAAAAAATTTTACACCAAAATGTTCCTTATCTCGCCACGAGTCTACACATATCAAATTCACAAGAATTAGAGTCCATTTGACCCCTCAAATCACAAATTCTCATTCAAAAACCCAAGCCCTAGTTCTTCACTTTTTAACCAAATTTCCATGAATTTAAATGTTGAAGTCATAATTAGATGATGTTTCTAGGCCATGGGACTTACTCCAATTGATTCCCAGTCAAAAACCTTCAAAACTCTTGTCAAAGGCTCCCAAGCTCGCCCAAAAATGGTGGAAAATGAACCCAAGTCGCGGATGAAATGTTCTTAAAACAATTTGCCCAGGTGACAAATCCTTCTTCGCGTTCGCGTTCATTACACCGCGTTCGCGAAGGCCAATTTCCTAGGCCCTTCGCGTTCGCGTGGCTTGCTACGCGTTCGCGTAGACTAATTGTTCCCAACCTTAATTTCCTTCTACGCGTTCGCGGTTACTCTGACGCGTTCGCGTAGCTTCCTGGACCCACACCTATGCGTTCACGACTTACCCATCGCGTTCGCGAAAGCCAAAGTCATAGCCTCCCCTTTTCCTCTTCGCGTTCGCCAGACTCCCCTCGCATTCGCGAAGGAGGAGACCAGATATCAGCAACCAGCAGTTCAAAATTTCCAAAAATGAAACGTTGGCCATCCAAAACACACCCGAGGCCCCCGGGACCTCAACCAAAAGCACCAACATATCTTAAAACATTATCCAAACTTGCTCCAATCATCAAAACACATCAAACAACACTAAAATCATCAATTCTCATCGGATTCAAGCCTAAGTTCTTTTAAATCTTCCGAAATGCGCATTCGATCAAAAACCCAACCAAATGATGTCCGAATGACCTGAAAATTTGCACACATATCCAAAATCACCCAACAAAGCTACAACAACTCTCGGAATCCTATTTCGACCCTCGGATCAAAATCTCACATATCAACTGGAATTTGCCATAATTCTAACTTCGCCAATTCAAGCCTAATTCTACACCGGACCTCCAAATTCAATTCCGATCACGCTCCTAAGTCACAAATCATCCCCCGAAACTAACCAAATCATCAGAAATCAATTTCGAGCCCTCTAACTCACAAGTCAACATCCGGTTGACTTTTCCAAACTAACATTTCCTTAAAGAGACTAAGTGTCTCATTTCTCATCAAAATCAATCCAAATCAACTCTAACACACCACATACCGATAACGAAACATGAAGAATCATGAAATGGGGGAAATAGAGCAATAACACATGAGATGANGAGTTGCCCTAGAAGCCAACCAATAGCTAAATGACCTTACCAAGCATATACCCGGGGCGATCCCACATCACCTTATCTCTTATAGGTCCGACAACACAACATAGCTGAAATTACCCAATCTAGTCTAGCCCATAATTCACAGAACTACCTTTTCACTTCTGAAACCATCAATACGATCAAAACCTCGCACCTATACTTTGAATAGTCCTTAACTAGCTGTAATAACCCATACTTGTAACCTCAATGAAATCATACGATATACCACATAATCCAAGCACTCGAAACGATAACTTCTATTCACAATGGTTATCCACAACAACCAAATACCGATAGAAAACCTCTTAGCAGCTAAAGTCTTATTCCCAACACTTCTATATACTGCTAATGATAAATGAAACATGCAATAAATCGTAACCATTTCTCAGATCAACCATTCATGAAACCACTTACTTTTAGACTAATACCATAGCAGATTCCGAGCCGAACCTCGATAATTTCCTTCTAACGAGCTGATATCACATATGTTTGTATTCATTAATGACTCCAACGATCACCCCGAATCCAATACGCCACTCTGGTGATATGACACCTCAACACAGGCCTACGCCACAACTTGCATAATACACGTACCAATGAGAAACAGCCTGAACATACTCAAATCATGACAAATGACTCAAATGAAAGAGTTATAACTCAAACTCCTCAATACCATCACAACACAAGGCTGGTACCCTGTCCCATATCATAGAAATAGAATACTTGAATCTCCCTCTAAAGGTTATAACTCCACGTGGCCTCGCTACAATGCGCATGAAGCACCTCAAGTCGTTGTGCTCAAAATCAACAGCCACACATAGATTGATTCTGAAACCAAGCAATCCATCACACCCACGGTGAAGCAAGTGATATACACCATTCAATCCTGAAAGGACACAATCGATGCGACATTCGTCGAGCAACACCCAATACGGACTTTCCTCAGAAACCAGGAAGCAAGGCATACAAAGTAACATATGGAAAACTATTCTCAACATCACACTGTTGCGGCATGCAACTCGATCTAGATAACATACCCGTGGCGGCGTGCCCCCCGATCCACACAAATATCTCAAATAGGGAGATGCACATCGAGCCAAATTTGCTCATTATAACAAAATACCGAGTATCGGTCGTAAGCATACTGAGGGCATAACGATTATCTACATATAGCGTTGTAATCCACAAAACTCAAATACAATCCAAAAATCATAACGCCTCACAGCACAGAAAAGCATCTCATAGATCTCCCCAGATCACTAGCAGGCTCAGTAACGATAGATTCAACCTGTCCCTCGACAATACATATCGGGGCCAACCAAGCCATCTCAATCTAAATATGTAGCCACATCGGCCTGCCAACGAGCTCAATACCAAGAAGTCTGAAGCTGCTCCTTCCACTACTATAACTCATGTCGGAGCCGTACGATATAGTGCCCGACACCAAATCAATACTGAAATCCACAATCTCGCCCGGCGACATGCCCGGCCACAAGGAACGCATCCGAAAACATCTCTCAATACCGGAATTGAATCAATGGTAGAAACCTCTATACTGACATCCGTCACAAAGGCCCAATTAAGGAAAGCAATCCTTCCCAACCATCCGCTGATCTTTGGAACACAACCATTCTGCTAGAACGTAGTCCGATGCACCTCGCCATGCAACCTGTGGCATTTTCCGACATAACCCATAGCACAATCGTCTAAAATAACCCCATACTGAGACAATCAGTCTACACCCTAATATCATATCCAGAATTTAATATACCAAGCAAAGAAAGATCTACTCGGGCTTCCAAACCCCTAATAGCCACTAACGGAACCAATACACCCTATCTACAACCACTACATAGCCTGAACATAGGAACTCTCAGTCTCCAGCTCCACATAGTACACAAATTACTGTACGTGATCCCAAATTCTGAAGTATAAATACATATTACACCTCGAGTACCCAATCATTCCACGAAAGATATTCTAAAATTCCCCCTGTGTCACCAAACAAACTCAGATATCAACAGTCGATCTATCAAGAAAGTACTGCCACACCACTGAAGTATCATCAGTCTAATCACATTACCCTTTCGAGACGTTTACTCTCGTCAAATCACTTCCGATTAGCAGTACCATTTCCTTGATTACCTGAGGCTACTCTTTACTTAAGAGTTTTATGAACTTCTATTTAGAACTAAACTGTAACTCATCTAGCCAAGACTTTCCGTCAATCCCATCTAGAAGAAGAATTATTACACATTCCATGCTTCGCATACCCATAGAAAATATATTCATCTCAAAACCACGGTAAAACCCAGCAAGAACATCTCTGCCAATTCCATTTGTACAAGCTAAACTGTCAGGACTGAATCCTCCTATCCAAACCAAGCTAAGCAAGTTGTCCGAACTCAAAAGCTTTGCCGCGCAATACCTGTAAGGGCTCGTTACCTCGAACACATATAAAGAATTAATCATATCCTTACCATACCGATTCGGTCTACTATCAAGCTATTCCATCTATTTAATTTCCTTTCTGATTCATCATCAACTTGATATTCCCTCTTGCTGTAGCACCACAATTCCTCAACCCAGGTTGCCACACGAGACTCAAACATAAGACTACACTGTCTAAGTCCCATAGGCCACTGAATACCTTCTCAGATGTTCCCAGAAATACCACATTCCCACATGCTCTGCTTGAAGAACTTACTGCGAATCTGAATCCGTTGCCATTACCTTCTAGATACCGATACATAGAATCCCATAATCATCATAAAAATACCACAAGCCTTGACCTTTTCCAATGAAACACATCCTCTAACCACATACACAACCTTAAGGCACCAGATTGTTACCTGTAGAATCTTGAACACAATAAGGCCATTCTCGAGAGTCATTTACTTCATATTCGATCTGCAATTTACCTAACTTAGTGAACAGAACCACTCGTGCCTTATTAGCACTCTGACACCGTAGGATATGATTTCATTCAAATACCAATAAACATCTTCCTTCTCTACACACTGAGCATTCTTTACCAGCAACAGCTCAAGACATCCTATTATTTTCACACATATACGAAGCATCGTATAACCTTTATCAAAATTTTCCTTCACACGTGCCATCCTCGGCTCAATTTCTGTAACCAAAATAGATCTGCCAGCATACCTCAAAACGAAAACAACATAGCACACAACCGAGCGATCAGCTAATCAATAACAATCTCCCCAACTTGGCTTGAAGCCTATCAGGACACATTTAATAACCCATAATACTTTTACTCTAACGATGCCACAATATTATAGTAAGATTAAACTCAAATCATCTACTAGTTTATGAAAACACAGATCCTCGGATACTAAAATCCTCTACAAACCTCGCATTCATCCCCACATCAGTTGAGTCCACTCTCTGAAGCGACCCAAATTGTCAAATTACAACACGTACCTTTCAATTACACATGAGATCTTCTAACAATATACATAAGAATCGTACCCCTTAAGAACACTCCGCATGAGATAACCCACTTGCTTCGCCTCAGTTTAGTATTTTAGCACACCTTCCACCGTCATACAAATAGCACAGTCATTTAGTCTTCCTGAGTCTAAACTCATACCGTCACACATGATACACCTCAACTAGGAGATACGAAAACATTCTTCACGCGCCCATAACTCGGGCTACACATCGAATCACAATAGGAATCGAACACTTAACGGTTCATCCATTTTCCAGCAGACTTCTTCGTCACTACCAAGTCACATAGATACATCTCGCAGCACTAATATACTCATTACATGGACATCCAACCGCCATTCCGGCTAATAGGGACAATATCGAACATATAAGTTCAGAACACTTGCTCACACAATCAGCACCTCGGTGCTCAAGCCATAGGCAAAGATCCGGCCTCAAGTCCTCCAGACTGGACCGATATACTCACAATGATTACCTCTCTCCCCTCGATCGGGGAATCACAAGCCATCAAGGCACATATAATACCGAGCGCTCATGTGCGCATACAGACATGAGGAAGGAATTTCAAGAGTTATATCTCAAGTTGAATCAAGTACGCACGATAAGAATTCCGAGAAAGTGAAGTTTTACTAAAGGTTCTGCAGCCTCTCGAGGATAAATACAGACGTCTCCATACCGATCCGCGTGACTCTACTAAACCTGTTCATGAATCATGAGACCTAGTAACCTAGGCTCTGATACCAACTTGTCATGACTCGAAACCAGCACTGGTCGTGATGGCGCCTCTCTTGAAGACAAGGCCAACCAACTAACCCAAATCGTCTCTTTAACAATCATTAAACATAATGAATAGAAAATACAACTTAATTGCATTAAAACCGATAATTACAACCCAACACAACCCGACCGGGGAGTCACAAGTCACGAGCATCTAAAGAAGACTGAACACAGCTATTGGGCAAATAATAATATACAGAATAAAATCTGGAATCAAAAGATGAAGTCCGGTGCCGCGAACGCTGGCGGTCACCTTGCCCACTACAGTAGTAATACTTCAATCAGCTATTAACCTGCTTCCAGGTGAACAATACCTGCAACTGCACGCGAGGTGAAGGGAGTAAAGTAAGTACTCCAACTCAATGAGTAATAAAAGTAAATAATAACTAAGCATCAAGAAATCACGTAAAGCAACCAACAGGCTATATAGAAGCCGGGTACAATTTTCGAGAAAAACGGTAAAATCAATGAACTCTTAAGAAATGTTTCGGCTCAGTTCAAATCTCTTTTGAAAATGGTCTTTCCAATAATTACAAAAATTGTTTAAAAATATTTAGTGTTGATTAGCACAGACAATCCGCCCCTCGGGCACAAATACCGCAGTATAACAGGTAAAAATGCAAATAAGTATGTAAGATGAGCACATAAAAGTTCGCCCCTCGGGCACAGCTCAAACAGCACCA